>JAODGA020029764.1:0-20043 GCA_027574885.2 Drusilla canaliculata | reverse complement strand
ACTTTCGCGCGGTTTCCGCATTCGCGACACGTTTGCGTCCCGGTGTTCTTTTCGGAGACCCCGGGAGTCGTCTCTGTAGAATGTGACAGTCCCGTTCAAATCGGTTCGTCTGGTCACGTTAGGTATAACAATACAGGAAATACGAATTTTTGTATAACAGGACGGCTTAACTTTCTTTTTATCTACTATCGACGTTTGTAAAGAGAAACGCATGCGCTATAGTTGAGAAAGTTGAGAAAAAAAACTAAAGAATTCCCAAAAACCACGCCGTTATCGACCGGTTGATTGATTGTTTGAGTACCCCCATTATATAACATTGAGCAAAGTATTAACTACACTTTTTCCTCATTTATGCCAAAATGCGTTAGGGTCCAAATAGTCGTCATTCAAGCACTACGCGTATTTGGTCCTTGGTCCTTGGTCCTTGCTATTAACACTGAGTCATCTGTTTGAGTGGTCGAGTGGCACCACTGCCCTAGACGCATAAACATGATTCATATTTTAAAAGTGTGCCTCTACAACGATCATTATCCCCGTCGCCTGCGGTCCTTCTATAATCATTCTTTCTTTCTCTGACATCTCATGGATTAAACTAAAAATCCTCCATCTTGGCGTAATGGCACCGTCGCGGAAATTATGCCGACGTGCGGTAAAATGCAACATATGTGTTTTTCTTTTGTGCGGTGCCAATGTTAGACGTGGCACTCACGTATATACTTCAGAATTTCATGAATAAAAGCGGCTCGTTCGACCGGCATGCAGCAGGACATGCAGGCATCAACCCCATGCCAGCCGCCACAAGATCACGACACCATAACGGTTATTTAAATTGGGCGAACTCAATTTTGAGCGCTCAGTGTTTTTAAGGCAATGAGCACGCAAGGAGGCATCGAGAAGGTTAAGCACGGCGTGTTTTGCGCACAAAAGGCTTTCCGCCGCACGTCTGACTTGATAATCGCACACTTTCCCAGTGGGGCGCCGCATCCTCCGCTGCCGCTCCTGGTGCGTGGTGTGCTGCTGCCTCCGCTGCCACCCTCGCATGCTGGCCGAGTATTGATTCCACCTCCCCCCGCAGCGCATGTTTGGAGGGCCGCGAAAAAGTAGTCGCATGTGCAGCGGCGGCAGTGCCATCAAATTCCTTGTTTGCAATTTTGTTCGATTCTGTTGCGGTGTGCAATATTTCGCACTTGAGTCGAACAATGACACAAGACAAAGTTGCCGCAGCAAATGCTTACCTATCCAACATTTCGTAACATTTGAATATCAATTGTCATTGACCTTTGATCAATAGGCCATATGTTTTATTAAAGCAACAATGAAATATCTGCAAGCGATAGGTAGATTTTGTTAGCGTAATAATGACGACTGAATCAAATCTAATGAAAAACGTTCTAAGGGGAAATCAGCACGTTATTCCTCTGAATTGTATGTTTTCCAGAAAAAATCAGTACATTTTTATAAACCCCACAAGTACTTTCTTCACAAGTATAATTAAAGAATTATTTTTAACTTCTCAATATTAACATTTTCATTTATTTCAGGTTACTTGGGAAATTCTCGAGTGATTATTAACAATCATTACGACGCAGCCACACAGGTAAATTTTAATTATGTTGATTAAAAACCTTCAAATAGCGTTACTGGCTAGCTAGTCGTAACTGAATTAAATTACGTACCGCATGTGAGGCAGGAAAGTAGAACTTTAGTTTAATGCTCGAAAAGTTGGAAAGTTTCAACCGCTGGCGGCGGTGGTGAAAAGAAAATACACCGCCGTTCATACACATAGAATACATCAGGGTAGCCGCAGTGCACAAATGCGTCTGAAATTTTAAAAACCATTTCAAACTTTAATTTTCACCGCGCTTCATACTAATGTGACGGAATGCGAAATACCTGCTTAAAGTTTATAACATCTTTGTTTGGGAGTTACACTAGCGCATCGATTTTCTGCCCCTCATTGCAAATGTGTTTGTTTTTCGGAATGCTGTTTTCGTCGCTTCACTGCGTGCTGCTGCTGCTGCTACTGCTACTGCTGCTGTTGCTGTTGCTGCAGGCGGACATTCAGCACATTGCCGTCAGCTACGAATCGGAGGATGAAACCTCCGGTCGCGTGCAGACGCGTAGCCGACGCTCAACGGCACTGTATAGTCGGCAGGACATCCTCGAGCAGTACTGCATATCGGAGCGTGGGATGGGTGCGCTCGAGACGGACCGCCGCGGCTTCTTCAGCTGTCTGTCGTCGCATCAGCTCTCGCCATGCACCAAATCTTCGATACTGACCGTGTGCGTGCAGAAGGTGCCGTCTGACGAGAATCTGCAGGAGTTGTATCGCCGTCCGCAATATCAGCAGTATGCGCGGAAGCCAAGGTATGCAGATGCACAATTCTCAATTTACTTGAATGCCAAGACACGTACCGATACAAACATGCAAACCTTGACTCCCACTTTTGATTTAGGGCATCTGCCATATTTCTAATTTAGACGTTATTAATTTCAGATGGGTACCACCACCCCCGACGGAAATTTACAATTACGAACAGGATTTAAATAGCTCTTATTTCCGCCGAAAAGCATACACGGATGCCAGCACCTACCAATGGATGCCTTCGGATGACGAATCGGTGCGAATGGAGCGACCGCGGTCGATATTGGACCATCATGGATCACACACCACCCCACATAGGTAATTATACAAGTTTTCGGTATTTCATATTCAATTTCTGGCTGACTCAATTTCTGCTGAAGAACGAAACACGTCAGCTTTGCCCGTTCGCACACGCTGACGTCATTCGACGATGCGGTGGTATCCCTGGGGGCCTCCACCTCCAGCCTCAGCAAAACCACAAGAAGTCAGGAACGGCTCATAGACGTCCGACGTTCGTTGGAAAAAATTACGCCCATTACCAAGCAGCCGGAGCCCGTGGAGCCAGTCGTCATGATGGGTGAGAGCGTTTGAAATATATCCATACTTAGAGCGTGCGCCCAAAAGTTTTATTGCACCAGTGTTACATAAATTTGCCGATTCTTGTTTCATGGATGTTGCTGCTACTTGTCGCTGTGCGGGCCCACACAGAGAAGCACATACGCACGCCAATGAAAACGCAGGCGACCCAGACCGAAGCGTGTTTGGGCAGGAAACCACTGCCGCCAAGTTTGAGCCCGAGGACAGTTAATCGGGTATGTCGTATTATCAAAACCCTGCGTCGCATTGGTCCCAAGCCGTAAACACGCTTTTTGAGCAGGTCAAAATGGTATCCCAAGGAGCGCAAACCAACGGCATCGTGGTGAACGGTCGTAAATTAACCAAGTCTTTCTCGGAAGCCGGCAGCAAGTTTGGACCAGTCCCACCGCAGCAAGAGGTTCAAGAAGCAGAGCCGCACGAAATACTGCATCGTACATATTCGGATGAACCGCCGCGTTCGCCGTTTGTGCTCAAGTCGCCACCGCCGGATATTCTGCCGCCGTTGCTAAGCGATTCGTCGTCAATTACCCGCAGCGAGCATGATTCCGAGGAGTCCGAATCGAAGAAGGAGATTTTTATCGACTTTAAGCCACAAGTGGCGCCACAGACGGCGAAGAAGCTCCTGACGAAAACTTCTTCCGATGGGGAAATTCTATTAGACCAACAACGCCGCATCGAATGCGTTCCGTCCTCCGTCAGTCATGAGAACATTCTGCAAGCGGATGCCGAAGAACAGGCCAAGAAATACACGCCCTATTTACGCACAGCCCCAATACGCCATGAGGGCATCTTTAAGATGGAAGATCACGTATTCTCGTCCATTGACGAGGAGAACGGCAACGGTTACGGTCCGCAAGACTCGATGGATGAAGTATTCCATGAAAATTATATCTATGACGGGAAGTATCTGAAAGTCGAGGGATCATCTACAAGCGAGGAGCAGGAGAGAAAGTCCGATGATAATGTCGAGTACGAAGAAGAAGAGGAAGACGAGGAAGGGGATGGGGATGGTGATGGTGAGGAGGAAGACGAGGATGAGTGCGTTGTACCTACGTGCTACGTGCGACCGGAAGAGAAGAGCGCGTCCAGCGATTCGCTAGCTACCGATTTGCGCGATCACTCCGACGGCATATGGAACGAGTCACAGGCGACCGTGCTACAGGCTGATTCCGGCACTGATAACGGCACGGGCTTGAGTGGCACGTCCGAATTAACGACATCCCCAGTTTCCGTCAAGCTGCTCACGCCGTCTTCGCGTCGGAAACACTTATTGATGTTGCAACACCAACAACGCTCTTCAATGGACACGGATGCTTTGGATGAAGAACTACCGGACCAGATACAGGTAATAATTGACATAAAGGTTCATTAGGCAGTTGTGCCATTTAAGTGCAATAGCTTAGAACAATTTGCGTATGTTTATCAAATAGATCACAAGCCCTACATCTCCCCGGGTAGTTACCGATACCTTAAGTGTATCCATTAAGGTTCCTGAAGCGACGACGTCAAAGCACTATTTGCAATTAAAAAAGAAGACAATATCGCCGATCTACAAGAAGCGTGTGGTGGAGTCAACCGAACCCACTCAGCCACCCGCTGTCGTGCCTGATTTACTGGCGCGCACTGACTCGGGAAGAACCAACACCGATCTTTCGGAGAGCACAACAACTGATGATTACATTACCGCCAACTCAACAGACAGCTCAAGGCGTAGTACATCTAGGGTACTTGTATTTACACACTTCATTCGCAATGTTTGTTTGACTCTACATATTTCCAGGGCGTAGACAGAGCTGCCCGAACCGTGCAAATCCAACAACCGGCAGAAGGTAATGCGATTATCCGGCAAGGCATTAGCGTCGGAGTGATGTTTACGATGTTTTTCAGGCGAAGACATGGTTGTTCCCTCATTTTCTCCCCCTGTCATCACAGAGGAGGCCAGCGAACTGACGCCAGTGCCTGATGTGCGCACCGGGCGCTCATCTCCGACGGGCAGCAGTTCATCGTCCGGTAGTTATAGTCTCAACGGATCTTGCCCTGATCTGCCTCAACGACCACCAGTGCCTTTACCAAAACATGCCCCGTCAATGTCGGAGGACGAGCGTAGCGCGCACTTTTCTTCGTCGGGATATTATGACTCGCCTTTGGAAGATGAGTATGTGTGCACTCGCGTAGGGTATAGAATTCTTGACTTACAATAATGTCCTCTATCACGTATAGTGCAACTTGGAAATCTGATCCGCATGATGTGTGGACTGAGAAGGAACGCACTAAGCAGCAGGAAGTATCGAAAACAACCGACGAGCCTTCCACTTTAGCAGACAAGACGAAAGCAAAAAAAGTATCGCCTCTGAAGGAGCATCTGCGACCCACCGACAAACCCAAGCAGCGTCGCATACGTACGCGCAGTCCAATGCAACCGCACCGTAAGCTACTGCTTCAACAGCAGCAACTCAAAAAATCGCCGTGTCATGATGACAGACCTCTTAGTGACGAGCGTAAGCCTATCGCATTAACATCGGACGAGTCCATTACCACCGAACAATCACCGCGAAAGAGCAAAAAGCTGCGGGAAAAGGGACGCAAGTCGCCCAGATCACCGACAAAGAGCCGCAAGCGTAGCGATAGCACTGAAGAGAAGGCCGCCAGCCTTCCTGGCACATTACCGCGAAAAAAGAGCATACAGCGAAGCATGGCACAGGACGACACAACCCACAGTTCCACTAGCAAAAGCTCCCGAATATTAAGCCCACGCAGCCATAGCCCAGAAGCGTCACCCACTCTGCAAAAACCCACACCGGACACGTGTAGATTGAAGGCTTTAAGCGCCGAGTCGCTAAGATCGGTTAGCCCAGGCAGCGACAGTGTCTTTTACAGCGATCCCAGCAGTCATGCGGCCACTTCAGACCAGCACGTACATTGTTTGCATTGCGGGAAGGAGGTGGATATTGTCACCACTGATGAGGTAGAGAAGACATGCAGCCAACCCGATATAGTACAACCTCCAGAGGGATTTGCCGACTCTCCCAGAACAAAACACCCATCAAGTGGCAGATTGTTTAAAAAGTTTGAAAAACGCTACCGGTCCGAGGATAGGGGGCATGGGGATAGAAGACATTTCCGAAATCGTTCTGAGGGGCTTCGAGCGAAGGTAGTCTATATAAAATCTTTTAATAGTTGCACAGTTGGCAGTATTTTAGCGACTATGAACATTCGCCAATTTTCTATCAGAATTACATATCATATCATTCTTATAATGTCATTCTTAAAATTAGAACTTTTTTGTTTGTGCTTGCTTAGAGATAAAATTTTCATATTATTTCGATGGGGTCACAGAGTGAAGAACGTGGGAGAACTGAAAATGGAAGGAAGATGCGTCCAATGGCACGTTCTCGAGATACAAGTTTGGAGGGTTTGCGAGCAACTGATTCCAGCCCGAGTGTGTTGCTGGCAGCGCCAGAGGATGAAGATGATTTGGGGGTTTATAGCGTGCCATATCTTGATAATACGTGGATCTACATTGATGACATGGATGAACTTCAAACCTGGTTCCGTTCCGATTCTGGAGAGGAGGAGCAACTTCGGCGCGATTCGATTTCAAGCACCGGCAGTACGGAGAGCGAGCACGATTTCAAGAAGCGTTATCAGGCCGTTACGCATCGCATGGTTCACCGCAAGTCCTGTTTGGAAATGTACAAACGACAGGCAACGAAATCATTTGGTGAGTGTAGAGAAGCGTGACGTGTTTATCAAACAATCTGCGCGCTCGCGTGTTCATTGGCTTCCAATAATACGGAAACAACGATACAGCTAAGAGCGTGGAGTATTCAGGGAATGTTATTTACCTAGCCAATGGGGGAAGCATGTCTCTCGCGGTGACGAAAATAACGTTCCGCGGCTTGCGTTAATTCATAAGTATGTATAGAACTGTGCGCTCGCCACACCATAGCATACACGGTGCGCATAATTTTCGAAAATAGAAACCGCGCATGGTAAACTGAAGCAATTTCAAGCGTAAACGTCTCGTGAGTCAACAAGCGCGTCGCATTTCGCTGAAGTCTTTTGCCTCGAACGCCAACGAGCATTGGGAAACACAGATAGTGACTTTTTGTGTTTTGTCATCCGAGTAACGGACCACGCTGTCCGTCGTATTGATAGAGCAGCATGGTGTTCGGTACGTTAAAACTATTTACAACTTTCATTCATTCAAAGATGCGTGTGTTTTAATTGTCAATTCCCGTCTTTGCCAGCTCCGGAGTCGACCACTGGCGAACATGAGTCGCTCAGGCAGAGTCTAGAAGAGCTGCTTAAGCTCATGTTGGTGGTTTGGTGCAAGGAGAATCAAGCGCTGAAAACTATCTCAACGAAACAAAGCGGTAATCCTTTGAAAAGCGTGTCTGACACAGAGTTGCAAACAAATTTGACAATGACTTAATTTAGTTGCCTTGATCTGATTCCAAGATTGCGCTAACAATGCCGTAAGCATATAAATTAGAATTTATCAGAAGACCGGGATAAAGTTAAATTCCAATTTATGCATGTTTTACGTTTGGTGTGTTTAATGTGACAAGTAATGTGGTTTCTAATTGTACAGAAAGTGACAAGACGATTATAGTACGGCGCGATTCTGGTGAGTTTGGGTTCAGGATACATGGCTCAAAACCTGTGGTGGTCTCCGCAATTGAACCTGACACACCAGCAGAGAGTTCAGGTCTGGAGGTGGGTGACATTGTGTTAGCAGTGAATGGCATTAGTGTATTGGACAAGAGTCACTCCGAAGTTGTGAAGATTGCCCATGCAGGTAGCGATGTTCTTACTCTCGAGGTGAGCTTTGGCAACTGCCTATTGTGTTATGTACTCTAACAAGCAAATATTACAGGTGGCCAGGACAGTAGGTGTGTTGAGTCCAACCACAGCGGACATACACGGGGGTGCACCCCTGTATAGTGGGTATCTCTGGAAGATGGGTGGTCATGCAAGTGGAACGCAGAGCAACAAATGGGTGCGCCGCTGGTTTTCATTAAAGCGGGACAACTGTCTATACTTCTACAAAACCGACATTGTGAGTATTGTACCCACCTAGAAGGTTAGCGTAGTCATGTGGAATGTAATTTAGGATAAACAACCCGTTGGCGCAATGATGCTCTTTAATTACGAAATTCAACGTGTCGATGACAGCGATAGCGAGGCGCCCATCCGACCCTATCGTTTCTGCCTGCGGCGTAAAGGTGTACCCACCCTGCATCTCGCAGCGGATAGTGATCAAGCTCAGGCGCGATGGCTGGAAGTGCTGATGCGCGCCGCCGAAGACAGCCAAATCACCGACGCGTGGTTGGAGCAAACACGCCGCGATCTTACCCTGCCACCCAGTCAGGTGCGACGACCGGATTGCTTCGGCTATCTGGTGAAACTGGGCACCCAGTGGAAGTCGTGGAGTCGCCGCTACTGTGTGCTCAAGGATGCATGCTTGTATTTTTACCAGGACGCAAACAGTAAAAATGCATTCGGTAAGATGCTAAATTAAGTAATCCGCACATCATAAACGAAATGTTTTAGGTGTGGCCTGCTTGCATGGCTATCGCGTTCAGCAGACATCTTCCGTAAACAAGAAGCATGCCTTTGAAATTATTCCATCAGATAGCAAACAGAAACATTACTATTTCCACACCGAGTCCGACATGGATCGAAAAAGGTATGTACATCTACGCTAAAACTGAACATTATCTAAATGTTTCTCTATGTGAATCAGATGGATAGCCGCACTGGAGTACTCCATAGATCGATGGCTGAAAGTATTATAAGGTAGATAAATCGGGCAACCATAAGTAATCGAAACGCGTTTGTCTCAAAACCTCTATACATGCCAAATAAACGAAGCAAAAAATATCGCACATATAAAACATATATTAATCCATTTTGATACAAAATCGATTGAAAAGAAAAAGTATATAAAAATATATCGATATAAAATTTACGACGAATGTGATCAGTGTGTCATAAGTTCCAAAATTTATAGATTTTTTGTTTAATTTGAAAGTTTCACATGTATACACTTGTACTAAGGATTTAGAAGTACATTGGTGAATGTGCAACATAGGCGTACCAAATAACATAGAAACGCACAAGCGTGCAGGTACATTTACCTTTATGTCCTAAGTGTACCACTAAACAAAAACCGCGTAGTTTTGCATTATTTTCTCATCAAAGAAACAAGAGTGAAGTGATGTCAATTGCAGTGGAATATAAGTAAACAGATATGAATTTACAACATAATGAGCATATATAATATTCGAAGTATATTTATTTTTTCATGCAAAATCACTCCGACAGAATTTGTTTTAAATTATAGACTCACTTCTGTAGCAATTCGATTTTCGACGTTTGTTTACCGCGTACTTTGCACTTAGCTGTAATGGGTTCTTGGTGATGATTGCACATATAGCATATACAAGTATAGATTCTTATGATAGAATTACGGACAAACTCGATATTATTTCCCAAAAGATGTAAATAATTTGAATACAACTAAATATATGTGACTCCATCAGCCACGAGGGTGTCGTATCAGACAAAACCGATTAACTATCGTGGTGAAATTGACTGCCAAGACATAATTGATAGTATCTACTGCTGGACGCTTTAAAGTATGTCGATATTGACATAACTTGCCAGGTTATCGTAGACGGATTAGCGTAGATTCATCTAGTCTGTATCACACACATGCTCAAATGATTTCCGGCATTTCTTTCCGTTGCACACGCAAACATTGCTCGCTGACGGCTGTTGCAGTGTGTATGCATATGTGTAATAGTCGTTCAAGACGAGAGGATCACCGAACCTCTCTTTCGTAGGACCAGGCCAAATTGCTGACACTAGACGTAAGGCTCATTATACCTGAGTGATACTCGTGTACTAATCGTGTGTAATTGAAACTACTTTAAACGATGATTAGGCCGTGATATTATGGAATACAAAATTATAACCAATGATCGAATATTACTGTGTTACCGTCACGACTTCCCGAGAGAGAGAGAGAAAGAGAGAGCATGCGGATGCGCTGGGATTACCAGAGATATAAGTTTGGGAAATACAAAACAAACGCTAACGAATCTAGCAACAAGTGAATACGAACATAGCGTTACAAACACATTAACATAGATAGGTATTATTAGTATCACATATTGTCCTCTTCGGAAAGCTCTAAATATAGACCCAAAATTCACATGTGCGAGGAAGGAAGAAATGTTTTGATACCCCGGTATCGGATGCAGAAATCTTTCAATATATGCACTTATTTGCGATCGTTGAAGATTGTTTTCATTTTCTCGGTAAATATTCGAACTCTTACAAAGTTAATTTGTAATGAACATAGCCATTTCTAACTGATTTTACAAAATGTTATTTCTAAGATCTTATCAGATAACATGATATTTCATTCCATCATTATTTGACGTATTCAATTTTAAGTGTATTTCCCAATCATTATCCGAATGTACAGATGTACACGTTTTGCACAGTTATCAAGCAGAACATGATCGGGATGAAATATCAAAACTTATAACACAGCAACGCATTTGCGAATAAATGTAATTAGAGACTAAGTAAGCAAAACTTATGGACAAACTTATAACATACATCTAGACAAAAAGGAAACGTGTAGTATTTACCAGCCTTCGTACAAAAGGGCCTTCAATGTTGCTAGTTCAGTTCTAACGTCGTATTTGTGCTGATTGCCCGCTGAGCAAACTCTTCCTTCATGTGCCATTCGATTAGATTCATTTAGGAGGCTTTCTAGCAGATTTAGAATCAATGTACACTCTTCTAACTTCGTTCCTAGCTCATCGCCGCGGCGTAGTTCTACGCAACACTCGGTATATGCACCCACTTACTTGTTTTGCTTGATATTTGGTTATGAACGCTCAGTCATACTCGCATAATGTTGTAAGAAGATAGCGTAAAATAAAGCGAATTAAAATGGGAAATATTTAAGAAAGAACCAAACGTAGATTGTCCATTTCAATTATCACATTAACATACTATTACATATACTTATTATACCTACGCATTAAATGAAAAACGGAAATGACAGAAATACAACTTCGGTTTATTGACTTGTTGCATATAAAGAAGAAACTATAATTAATACACATAATTTAAGGCAGCGCTGTAAATCCGATATGAAATATAAATATTTATAATAACGAAATGAAATGGAAATTAAAAAGCTCAATAAACAAAGACTATAACAGTAATATAATACGAGTCATAATAAATAAATATTAAATAATATAAATTAGCCAAAATATTAAAATACAAAGTTTTTGGAACAAAATATAAAAAGAGGAAATATATATGAATATTTACACGATGTTTAGTGCGTTAATGATTTGATAACAATTCATATTTTATGTAGTTTTATAGAAAATGTGAAGCGTTCTTCACACATGTTTTGCACGTTGTGTTTGGAATTAATTTTATACTTGTAATTAAATGATTGTCTTCATATTATATGTAAAAGAGTAAATAAAAAGCTATGTACACTGCCAAGCAATGCAACATCTTTTTGGGATCATTACCACTCTTTGCTGCAATGTGGGAGGCCTACAATGCTTGATATTTTTTTATAATTAATCAAGTAATTGCAATATGTACTAGGTAGGTATCTAGTTGTTTAAATTTACTTTATTGTTCTTTAAAAGCAATATTTCAGAAGGTTTAAAAAGTACATCGTAACGTATGTAATTTTCTTCAATTAGAAAATACTCAAAGAGTGTTATCTGATGGCGAGACACATTTAGGACGGTTGAAGGGCTCTAGGAGTTTGGAACGACAAATATCATGTTTACAAATGCCATTCCTTGAATTTTGGCAAGTAGAAAAATTGGCAGTACGCGCGACGTGGCTTTGTTCCACCCAGTGTATTTCCTGTCGCGCCGGCGATGAGCCATTCATGCGCCAATCGAATTTCAACGAATCGTCGTCGTCAGATGCTAAGGAATGCCATGCAGCATGTCCTAGTCAAAACAATATAATCGCTCCGTAATGCACGGTGGTCGGCGGTCACGCCACGGGGGCCGCCCGTCCAGGAATGCCCATTACGCGCGATTATGACTTATTGTGTGTTTTCAAATATTATCCGGCGCGCAGTCGTTAAAATCGGGCCTCTAATGATGTGTGCGGCGCGGCGCCTCCTTACGCACATGTTTGCCTGATCCTCACGATTTTCATGGCGCGCTCGACCTCTCGTAATATGCAATATATTTATATCGCACTATGGACTTACACACTTCGCTTCGTATATTTAAAGAGTTGCGTAGATATAGGATGTGAGTGAAAAGTAGCATGCCCAGACTACTCTGTCACGGATTGTTGGCGTTTGAGACGAGTCAACGACTTGGACGACTTAAATTTTAACAGACGGAACGCAGCGTTCCATACTCGGGAAATAACAGAAAATACAATTGATACTAGCTGCTAGACGAGGGGAATTTCCAAACTTTTATAGAACGTCACAACTGTTAGGAAATATCGCTGGTATTCCCCCGATTTCCATTTTTTCAAACAACGGATTGAGGGTGTGATTGTTTCGTCAAATTGCAGCAAGCACATGCGCGCCTGGTAATAGCTCAGAAGAAGCTCAGACTCAGAGAAGTGCGGAGACTGCCTAGTGCTGAATAGGATTCGTCATGGTTAGCGGAGTGACCCGTAGTCACGCACAGTATGAATGACCTGCTAAGGGCGTTGCTCCTGCGGGCAGCGATCTCAAAACCCCTCCCGTTCGGAGCCGCAGCCGCACAGCTTGTCTGCGGCTCGTAGGCGCGCTGAACCTGTCCCAAAAAGAGCGCATTCTTCGCGAGTCTGATGACTCTTCGCACGACAACCGGAGAGGGACTCAAGGAGCCGCTCCGAAATCACTACCTCACAATTTGTCGCAATATGTAGACAGACAAATTGTGAAGTAGACAAGTGGATGAAGTGGATGGTAAAATTTGATTACCACACGGTGGAATGTTCGAATCACACCCCTATCTGCAAGAGATGGTTGTTTTCGTCTGGCTTGTCTGGAGAGTGTTGTCCTGCAAGATTGCGAGTAGTTTAGGCCGGAACACAATATTGCGCCGAATTGCGTTAAATCGCGCTGTAAAATGGCGCGCACATGATGGCTGATGGCTGGCGTGAGCATTGTGCAATGTTTGTTGTTTTTGGCAGAGGCTGGCGTGTGTCTGCCGTGAGCGCGCGAAACCGTCGAGAAAGAGCGAGCTTGATAGAAGATAGAAGCGGATGGAAGGTGCAAGGACGCGGACTCTCCTCATTGCGGTCGTCATCGGCGCGCGTACGGCCAAAACGTACAAATTTGAGTGTTTGTACGCAAGAAAGAGAAGGAAAAGCACAGCCAGACACATCAGAGCTCGCTGGCGGCGATTGGACAAATGCAAGCAGCAGGGACGCAGGCATACCTGTAAAACCCGGAAAATGGAAAACTTTATGCATTAGCGGTTTGCCGAAAATGCGCTGATTGTGGCCGAGGCATATTTAGGTCGTTTTTGGCGTGACGCCGCCGTCGCTATCGCCGCCGCCCGACGCATAATTATTCGGCGATATTTTCCTGCGGCGCAGCGTGTGTGCACACGCTGTTGTTTACAGTCGGGGAACGCCAGCCATGTCGCATCGCAGACGTACGGCCGGCGGTAATTTCATGCGTGCTCTTCGTCGGCAGTAAGGCGACGCACGTAAACATCGATATTGGCGCGCAGCGCACGCATGTGCCTGCTAGACATGCGCGCGCGCGCTCGCCTGCAAGATGGTTGCCCTAGCAGGCAAGGCGTAGCTGCTTGCTGCACAGCGGTCGACGCTACGTGGGCAAAGCGCGGAGTGGTGGGGGTAGGGACATTGAGGCGCGTACGGCGGTGCGCATTAGTATTTCGTGGAGTAGGCGAAGTTGTTTTGCTGCGCCGTAGTAATAAAAGTGTTCGCGAGTGGCACGGTTGCGATCCGTGCGGCGTTCGTTGCGCGTTTTCCGTACACAATCGCGCGCGCGCGCGCACACACAGCCGTTTTCCCACATACGCATACCACGCACCGGAGTGCATATTGCTTCAGTTCGCGCGGGCTATTTTTAGCTGTCAGCGCGCCGCAGCAACACCAGCAGTAGCAGCAGCAGAGCCGCCTTTGATGTGAAATTCTTTAGTGCGCAGTTTACAAGTTTACAATCGGTGGCGAGAAATCCGCAGCGCGCGCCCGCGTAACTGCGATTCAACGCGCGCGGAGAGTGAACTGTCTCCTCCAGCAGCAGTGTTCGGCGCCGAAGAGTGCGCAGCTTCGGCGGTGGCGTTGCGCGCCTCGCGTGCGTATGTTTACATAGTCGCGGCCTGCTGCGAACAGCGCGCACACACACACACACACATCATACACGCGCACGCACGCTGCTGATGCGTAGTTGGTTTGCGCCCACGGCTTGCTTGCGCTGGGTCACAGCAGCTTAGCCCCCCCGAATTGCGGGTGGTTGTCGCGCGAGTGCGGGGCTCCCAACAACGTGGCCGTGGTGTGTGTGCTGCTGTAGTAAATAAATGATAAGAAGGTGACGAGTGTGGCGGCCCAGCAAGTCAACAAGCAGCAGCCCGCGCACGCCAGCGTACGCACCTCGACAAGGCGCGAGCGCGCGCCGCGGCGTGGAGAGAGGAGAGTGCTGTAGTATCGCTGGCAGCGTGTGGTAGACAGGAAGTGCTCCGCACTACCTTTCGCTGACCTGGAATGCCGCCGTCTATTAGCGTGTGTTATTGTTATTACACGTGAACACAGCAAACAGTGCGCGCTGCGACGCTCGGCTGTAATGACATTTTATAATTCGCGCTGGCGCATGTGACTGTCGCGCAAAATCGAGCGTAGACGTTTATGTGTGCGTGCGTGTCTGTGTGTGTGTGAGTGTTTCTGCGTTGCACTTGGGCATGGGCAGCGTGCGTGCTGCGGACGACGTTGACACGCGTTGAGAAGACAACTCCGGCACGAGCACACTCCACCACATTCGCCCCCCCGTAGCCCACCCAGCAAACGCAACAACCACCCCTTGCGGGAAAACGACGGGCGTCCACACACACAGCCTCAACATTAGCCTCAAAGGCAGCGACGTCGTCGAGCGGCTGACGCGCATCATGTCGGTGAAGAGCTCGCAGTCGCACGTACCGCGCGGCGCCGGCGCCGTCGTCATGTGCGGCTACCTCAAGAAGCTGAAGACCACCAAGCGCAAGTACTTCGTGCTGCGCGCGGCCGAGACGTGCGAGTCGTCGGCGCGCCTCGAGTACTACGACACGGAGAAGAAGTACAACAGCGGGCAGCTGCCGAAGCGCAGCATTCCGATCAAGACGTGCTTCAACATCAACCGGCGCACCGACATCAAGCACCACAAGCACGTGATCGCGCTGTACACCAAAGACGACTGCTTCTGCGTGATCCTGGAGGGCGAGGACGAGCTGGACGCGTGGCTGAAGGCGCTGCTCGCGCAGCAGCAGGGCGAGGAGGTGCCCGACGGCGTCACGCCGCGCCCCACATACGGTGAGTGTGTACACTTGGCGTGATAAACGGCTCAATAATATTGTTGTCGGCGGTGGGCCATGTGACTCGCGAATGTCTCATGGCTGTGGAGTCGGACATCTATGGCGGCCGACATGCGTGAGACACCCCATGTCGGTCGCCATAGTAGTTTGTTTACATTCCACACACTACGCCTCGAAATTGCGCATATAATACACACGCAGACAATTTGGCTATAAATAGCGCAGTGCGTCTATGCCAAGGTACCGCGAAAGAGCGGCTGTAATAAATTACCACCGCCGCGCGCGCGCTCGAGCGCCTGTGCGCGGCGGCTCCCTGCAGCTCTTGAGAAGCCACTCGCATTCCATGATATTGAATCACAGCACTCTCTTCGCGGCGCGACCCACGTTGCCGCAACGGCAACAGCACAACATCGCCGCGCATTCTTTCCAGTTTCTTTTCTACGCTGGCGGCGCACTGCGCGCGCTCTCGCTCACACTCGCAGGAGTTTACGCGCTGGCTGTATGCAAGCCGCATGCATGTTGTGTGTGTTATTGACCACGGTCGGATCTCCAGCTTGTGTGTGTTCGTCACACACACTGCCTCCGCGAATTTTCACCTACGGTGGTGCAAAGCTGGTGGTGGTGCACCACAGCCGGCCAAACACGTTTCGAAAACGTGCGAATGTTTGTAATGTGTGCGCGCGCGCGCTCTCTCAGCTCGGTCAGAGATCGGCGTATTGTTACATTTACTGTTACATGCATTCCTCATCCGCCGCGCGCCGTGTTTGTGTGTTTGCAGCGGCCGGCTAGCGAGAGCAGCGTACAACTACAACGTAACAACCGCGCACACACAACCACCGCTCGCAAACAAGCATGCGAGGCAGCAGCGTGTGTGTGCCACAACAACATAGTGGCGGCGGTCGTCGCCGTGTGTGCGCGCGCGCGCGCGCCACTTTATATTCGATTCGCTCGACGTAATACGCGCGCCGCCGCGTACACGCTCGCGCGCCACCCGTCCCATTCTGAAAAGCCATAAACACGTAGAACACCAACGAGCCGCGCACACACGTAGCCCCCGCACACACACACACACACACACACCGAGCGAATTTCGCATCATAACAGGACGCCGCATGCCAGCGAGTAAGTGAACTCGACGCGCCGCTCGCGCACATGCATGCGCCACACACGCCGGCTCGTCTTGTGTCACACGCTCGCCGCATGTTATCTACCGCCGCCCACCACCATCGCAATACACCTATGCAGCGAGCGCCTAGCCCGGTCACCTCGAATCAGACATGCACATATATTGAGTGCACACGCATTGACCTGACGCGATTATCGCCCTAGGCCCCTGCTAGCCCATTCACACATTAGGCGGCATCAATGTTTACGTAGATGTTGCTTATCGTCAATGTTGGTATTGTTCGGTGTGATAAGTACTTCTAGGAATTATGCCGACCCTATTTTCATTTTGATGGAACAATGTTTTGCGTCAATTCAACACAAAATCAACATTTTGAGTAAAGTCGTCCATATTCTAGACTTGAGTCAAAATATAGGCTGATTGGCTTGCAACCATCCCCGTAAAAACATATTTGCGCTTAGTCCTTAACGAGACTGGTCGGGCAAGTAAAAATTACAAAAATGTACACCAAACTAATTATAAATTATCTTACCCTTCGGAAAGACTATTCTAATAACAAAATCATCATAAAAATCGGTCTACTCATTCCGGAGTTAAAATATGTGACACAAACAAAAAAAAAATTACATTTTGAAATAATTTAATACACATTATCTTTTCCTTAGCGAATACAAATTAAGCAGAGAAAGAATTATAAAAAATGTATCCATTCTTTCTGGAGTGCTAAACGAATCAGCGTTAAACGAGGCAATGTTAAAGTACATAAGTAAATATGTGATGGGAACAATTTCGTCGACATTAACAATGGATTCTTTTCTGTAAACAACTTTGTTTAGATACTACGTAATGCAAAAACAGCGTTAAACGGAGCAACATTAAGCAGTACTCTAGGAATTATACCGACCCTATTTTCATTTTGATGGAACAATGTTTTTCGTCAATTCATCACAAAATCAACATTTTGGCTCCAAGTCAATATTCTGGACTTAAGTCAAAATGTAGGGTGATTGGCTGGCTTGCAACTATCTCCGTAAAAACATATTTGCACTTAGTTCTTAACTAGACTGGTTTTGCAAGTGAAAATTAAAAAATTTACACCAAACTAATTCGGGAAGACTATTCTAATAACAAAATCATCATAAAAATCGGTCTACTCATTCCGGAGTTATAATAAGTGACACAACTAAAAAAAAATTTACATTTTGAAATAATTTAATACACATTATCTTTCCCTTAGTGAATACAAATTAAACAGAGAAAGAATAATAAAAAATTATCCCTCTGGAGTTATAGTTATAGATTCAATTCCAGTGCTAAACGAATCAGCGTTAAACGAGGCAATGTTAAAGTACATAAGTAAATATGTGATGGGAACAATTTCGTCGACATTAACAATGAATTCTTTTCTGTAAACAACTTTGTTTACATACTACGTAATACAAAAACAGCGTTAAACGGAGCCGTATAAAGCAGTATTCTACTGTATATAATCAACATTTTGTGGTAACCAAAAATACGTTTCAAAAGAATGTTTTGCTTATTTTTGCAAAAAACCTGATATTTTCGGAAGGTTCGTTAAGGTTCTCATCGTTCACATGAAAATGGTTAACCATTGCGATTGTGTGAGTTTGTACGTGTGACCAGTGGGAATTTTCGATGCTGATGCACACCGACGACGCGCAACGCGCAGAATACGCCGTGCGCTGGCAACGCCGGCGCGTGTGTCGTCGCACGGTGTCTGTGTGTGCGCGCACCGACCGACCATTCATATACCTGATGGCCTCATTTCCCAGAAATACAGAACCCAAACATTCCCATGCTTCAACGTCGTGATCGATGTAAACACCGCCGGCGCAGGCTATAGCGATCGCTGCTGCTGCTGTGTGTACACATCAATATACGAACGTAAACGCCACGGATGTGCAAGCCGCGCTCGTCCTCCACGATTCACTTCGTCACCGGCCATGCATGCACTTCAAAACATAATCTGCCGCTCATTATGAGACTCGGGCTTAATTAGTCGGCAGAATTTACCCTATATTATGCGACCAATTTGGAAGCGTTTTCGGATTATTCACTATAATGAACTTGATACATGGCGCGCATGGCGGTAATGACGGCGATGGATGGACATTCATATTTGTAAACGAATCGCCAGCGACGCATTGTTGGCTGCGCTTCTCCAACACAACGCTCCTGTGTGTGTGTGTATGTGTGATCTGGCTACGCACATGCTTGTGTGAGTGCATGTCTGTGTGCGTTGCTTGGCTGGTGGCGGGCGCGAAGGTTGAATCGACTGAATTAGATTACACGGCGTGCGCCGTCAGCGGCAGCGTGGCACGATCGCGCCGTCACATGCTGCTGCTGGGCTACTATGCAGGCGCGGTGCTTTTACTACACACGCTACTACGCGTCGCTGGGCCTAGGCGATGTGGCTGTGTGTGTGTGTGTGTGAATGCCATGCTCTGTGTGGGCTTGCTTGCGCGCGCGTAGAGCTCGACTCGCGTTGGCGCGTAATCGTAGTTTGCGCCGCAGACTGGGATGGTTGTTTAGGATGGGAGGAGCGGGACGCGCGAAGAATCCATGCCGCTGCTGCTGCTGCTGCGCCCGTGGTTCTTCGGCGGTGCACCACCATGCGGGTGCCGCGGCGGGACCAGCAGCAATGCGCAGGCGTTGTTGTTGCTCCTGCTCCTGCGGCTGCTTTACCGCGCCACTGATCGATCGCGCCATGCTAAACTCGCGTGCGGCGCTGCACGTACTCTGGAGCGCGCACCAGACGGCCGGCGCCGCCAACGAAAGCGAAAACAAAATGGGCGCGCGCCACGCCGATGCTGCTGCCGCTGTTTTGCTGCTGCACATCGAATTGCTTTCGGCGGCAGCAGGGGCGCATTGCGCCGCCGCATTACCCTCGCAATGTCAGCCCTTTCCTGATAGCGTCTGCGCACCATGACCCTGCCACTCCATGCCGCATTGTTTTGATGGGCACTGCGTCGGGTTTGAGGATATCTGAGAATATGACTCTTACCAGGGATTACTTGGACCCATTTCGTTCACTAGCAGACTACTGTATTTAAAGCACATACAAACAAGTACATTTTGCTGATGATACAGCTAAAATGGCGAGAAGTGAGAAAGAACTAGAGCACAAATTAAGACGTTGGAATGAAGAACTTAATTACATTGGAATGGCATGGCAATGAATTAAACAAAAACAAAAATAATTTACTGAGTTTACTGTCGCTTCTTGGTAAAACATTGTGAAAAAAGATACCCCACACAATCATAGAATATACTTAATGTTTTACAAATGAAATTAGTATAAATCTACAAATTGTAACCCAAAACCGTCAGTACCTTATGATGCCGAGAGGCGAAATGTACATTGTACTTACAAAATAAACTTG
>JAODGA020029617.1:0-11901 GCA_027574885.2 Drusilla canaliculata | reverse complement strand
TTTTAAGGTATATACTCCTTTCTTGAACTTATAAATATAGAACACAGAAAGAATTATGAAACTCGATCTAGCTGTTCTTGAGTTATAAATGTGATTACAAACATCCCTTTCTTTTATATCTATATAGAAGAAGAATTGGGTTATGATTTATAGAACATATTTATAGGTTAAGGTTATAAGTTTATATGTTATGAATTTGTTTTTTTTTTAATAATTTTAAATATTTACTATTTTCCAATTTAAAGTAGACAATTCAACATTATTGATATCTTTATCGAAGCTGACTAATTCAAACGCACATGTTTTGCAGGCATTCAACTGCAAATTATCAAAGCACTGCTAACCGTTGTCACTAGTCAGCACGTTGAGGTGCATGAGGGCACCGTGCTCACAGCCGTCCGCACTTGCTACAACATTTTCCTCGCCAGCAAGAATCTGATCAATCAGACAACCGCGCGCGCCACGCTCACGCAAATGCTGAATGTGATTTTCATGCGCATGGAGAATCAGGCGTTCGACAATGAAGTTCAACTAGAGAATCAATTAAACAAGACGCTGAGCGCGCCCACCGGCAGGGACAAGGACGATAAGGAGAGCGAAAACAGCGAGGAGAAGGAAGGTGAGAAAGATACAGAGTTATGCAGTGTGGATATTGCCACACAGATTGTGAATTCCGTCGTCGAAAGTGCAATCTTGCATGTTGAGTCAACAAACAAGCAGCAAACAATCGAGGAGAATGCTGCGCCAATTCATAGGTAATTCATTTTTCTTAGCTTGGACTAAACATTAAATGTTTTCTATTTTAATGTGTCTGTTATTTTTATGTTCAGAGTACCCTCCCAAGAGAGCGTGGATACGCATAGTGAATCCGATTCGGCGATGACGGCAAAGTTTAGTCATATTTTGCAAAAAGATGCGTTTCTGGTTTTTCGAGCGCTGTGCAAGTTGTCGATGAAACCTTTACCAGATGGCACACCAGACCCACGATCGCATGAACTACGCTCGAAGATTCTCTCACTACAATTGCTTTTGTCGATTTTACAAAATGCGGGGCCTGTATTCCGGTCGAACGAAATGTTTATCACTGCGATTAAGCAGTATTTATGCGTTGCTTTATCGAAAAATGGTGTTAGTTCAATCCCAGAGGTGTTTGAACTGTCGCTGTCGATCTTTCTCGCTTTATTGTCTAATTTCAAGATGCATCTGAAGATGCAGATTGAGGTGTTCTTCAAGGAAATCTTCCTCAATATCTTGGAGACGTCCAGCTCGTCGTTCGAACACAAATGGATGGTGATTCAAGCGCTGACGCGAATTTGCAGCGATGCGCAGAGCATTGTGGACATTTACGTCAACTACGACTGTGATTTATCTTGTGCGAACTTGTTTGAGCGACTCGTCAACGATCTGAGTAAGATTGCTCAAGGCAGGCATGCGCTGGAGTTGGGCGCGTCGCCGAATCAGGAGAAATCGATGCGCATTCGTGGGTTGGAGTGTCTCGTTTCGATTTTGAAGTGTATGGTGGAGTGGAGTAAAGATCTCTACGTAAATCCGAACATGCAGTCGACAGTCGGGGAGCAGATTATCGTCCCCAAGGACAATGACAACGGCAGTTTGAAGTCGCATGGCGGCTCAAGTACAAGTTTGCATTCCAGTGGCGGTTCCAGCGGTGGTAATAAAGAGGTTCTTGATTCGCCTGAACAATTAGAAGTCTTAAAACACCAGAAGGAGGTGTGGGAAACCGGTATAGATCTATTCAATCGCAAGCCTAAACGTGGCATACAATACCTACAAGAACAAACTTTACTAGGCCCTTCACACATAGATGTCGCTAAATTTTTCCAATCCGAAGATCGTTTAGATAAGACGTTTATCGGTGATTTTCTGGGTGAAAACGATGATTTTTGCAAGGAGGTGATGTATGCGTATGTGGACTGTATGAATTTTGCGAATATGGATATCGTTGCGGCATTGCGATACTTTTTGGAAGGTTTCCGGTTGCCGGGCGAAGCGCAAAAGATTGATAGACTCATGGAGAAGTTTGCAAGTCGCTACTGCGAATGTAATCCAAGCAACGGCTTGTTTGCCAGTGCAGATGTCGCTTATGTATTAGGTTTTTCGATTATTATGCTCACTACTGATTTGCACTCGCCGCAAGTGAAGAACAAAATGACGAAGGAGCAATACATCAAACTGAATCGTGGCAATACGGATAGCAAGGACGTGCCGGAGGAGTATTTGTCGCAGATCTACGACGAGATCGCCGGGCATGAGATCAAGATGAAGAATACCGTTAACAAACCTGGTAAGCAGCCAATCAATAGTGAAAAACGCAGGAAGATCTTGTTCAACATGGAGATGGAGATGATTTCGTCGGCGGCTAAGAACCTCATGGAATCGGTGTCGCATGCGCAGGCGCCGTTTACCACCGCCAAGCATCTGGAGCATGTGCGGCCCATGTTCAAAATGGCGTGGACGCCCTTCTTGGCTGCGTTCAGCGTCGGTTTGCAGGACTGCGACGATCCGGAGGTGGCAACTCTATGTCTGGATGGTATTCGTTGTGCGATTCGCATTGCTTGCATCTTTCATATGACTTTAGAGCGCGATGCGTACGTACAGGCTTTAGCAAGATTCACTTTACTGACTGCCAACTCGCCCATCATGGATATGAAGGCGAAGAACATTGATACCATCAAAACGCTAATCATGGTAGCACATACAGATGGTAACTATTTAGGTAGCAGCTGGTTAGATATCTTAAAGTGTATCTCTCAATTGGAGTTGGCTCAGTTGATTGGCACTGGGGTGCGGCCACAATTCCTTGCGGGACCCGGACATAAACCACCGGATCCCACAACTAAGGAACATATTGGACAAACCAGTTCGCAGAGCGTTGTCGTGGCAGTGGATAGGATTTTTACGGGATCAACGCGTTTGGATGGTGAAGCTATTGTTGATTTTGTTAAGGCCTTGTGTCAGGTGTCGTTGGATGAGCTAGCTCACGCTGGTCACCCGAGAATGTTTTCCCTGCAGAAAATTGTCGAGATTTCCTATTATAACATGGGTAGAATTAGGTTGCAATGGTCTAAGATTTGGCAGGTGTTGGGTGAACATTTCAACACAGTTGGTTGCAATAACAATGAGGAGATTTGCTTCTTTGCTGTTGATAGTCTACGACAACTGTCGATGAAGTTTATCGAAAAAGGCGAGTTTGCAAATTTTAACTTCCAGAAAGATTTCCTGCGGCCGTTTGAACATATTATGAAGAAGAACATATCGCCGACGATTCGGGATATGGTTGTGCGCTGTATCGCGCAGATGGTCAACTCACAAGCGAACAATATCCGCTCAGGTTGGAAGAACATCTTTTCAGTGTTTCATTTAGCTGCATCCGATCAAGAGGAGGCTATTGTCGATCTTGCCTTCCAGACCACCGGCAAAATCATTACGGAGATCTATGACAAGCAGTTCTCGGTGATGATTGATTCATTCCAGGATGCTGTGAAATGTCTATCGGAATTTGCTTGTAATGCCCGGTTTCCGGATACGAGCATGGAGGCAATTCGATTGGTGCGGACCTGTGCGTTGAATGTCTACGCGTCGCCACAGATCTTTGCTGATCATGGTGGAATGGAGAGTGATATGGCTGTGGTGGAGGCCGACCGCGTTTGGGTACGCGGATGGTTTCCACTTCTGTTTTCGCTCTCCTGCGTTGTTAATCGTTGCAAATTAGATGTGCGAACACGCGCGTTGACCGTTTTGTTTGAGATTGTCAAGACTTATGGCGATTCTTTCCAATCGCATTGGTGGCGAGACTTGTTCAAAGTTCTCTTTAGGATATTTGATAATATGAAGTTACCCGAACAACACACCGAGAAGGCTGAGTGGATGACTACCACGTGCAATCATGCGCTATATGCAATTGTTGATGTCTTTACGCAATACTTTGATATGTTAGGACCGTTATTGCTGGAGGAGTTGTATCTGCAGTTGCACTGGTGCGTGCAGCAGGATAACGAACAACTGGCCAAGTCTGGCACGAATTGTTTGGAGAATCTGGTCAATTCAAACGGGCAGAAGTTCTCTGATGATACCTGGGAGAAGACGTGCCAGTGCATGTTTGATATATTCCACTCCACCATTCCGAATGCCTTACTCACGTGGAAGCCGGAGTCGATCCAGACGACGGTCATCATTGAAAATGGCGACGTTGCGTCGAGGGGTATCCTGAAGCGATCATCGCTGGATATTCGCAATCCCGAGAATGCCCTCTTCAACAGTCTGATAATCAAAACAGCAGTTCAACTAGAACTCATACAAACTATTGATAACATTGTTTTCTATCCGGCGACCTCCCGGAAAGAAGATGCGGAAACTCTTGCACTTGCTGCGGCTGATATGACCGGTAACGGTGGCTTAACGGAATGCCAACGCGAGGAGCAAGGAATGTATCGAGTGCTTAGTTCTCCGCATTTGTTAAAACTCGCGGACTGTCTTTTAAAATCACATAGGTAAATGGTAGGTTGTAGTACTTTAGGAGTTGTACTAAAACTTGTTTTGGTTTTAATAGGTTTGCCAAGTCTTTCAACACGGACCACGAGCAAAGGAATCTGCTGTGGAAGGCTGGATACAAGGGCTCGACGAAGCCCAATCTGTTGAAGCAGGAGACGCAGAGTTTGGCGTGCTTGTTGCGTATTCTGTTCAAGATGTACTGTGACGAGGGTCGACGTGATCACTGGCAGGTGACGCAGGTGATGTTGGTGTCCGTGTGTCAAGAAGCTCTCGAGTATTTTCTGAAACTGCAGAGCGAAACACATCGGGATGCGTGGACGTCGTTGTTGCTATTGATTTTGACTAGATTGTTGAAAATGCCGGATGATCGGGTGAGTTTTGTAATTGTTTTACTTTTGGGTAAATTAAGTAAAAAAGTTGATATTAAATAGTTACAAATAATTGATATATACTAGTAAAATTAACTTGTGTATATCAAGTATATCAAATTGGAGAAACTGAATTTAGAAGTAGCCGATAGGATTAGGAAGTTAGGAAGTGGAATCGTGGAAATTTAACCAATCATAACGCTGCCGTATTTATTGTCTCTACTGAAGATAATTGCTTTATTATGCTTTGTTTTGAATGTTTACCGTCATTAGTTAAACTTGTAAGTAGGAGTTATTGCATTGTTTTTTATTAGTTATAGTTCACTTTCGGGCGAGGTATGCGAAAAGATTATTTTTGATAGTTTTCCGACAGTGATCAATATTTTCTAAAATCTTTCATTAGACTTAATTTTTTATTTTTTTTTGACTAAGTGGTCATTTTTTACAACATTATTATGAATAAAAATAAGAAAAGAAAATGTTTTGTTACAGTTTGCAACACATGTGTCCAGCTATTATCCACTGCTCTGCGAGATCGTGTGCTTTGACCTAAAAGCCGAACTCCGATCAATTCTACGCCGAGTATTCCTGCGAATCGGTCCCGTTTTCAAGATCACATCATCGACAACTTAGTCACCAAACGTCCCGTCCCACAAAGTGTCAAAGAAATGTGAGATCGACACCGATAAACTATTAAAAAGAAAAAAAAACAGAAAGAAAAGAAAAAAACTATTAACACTTAGCATTAAACAACTAACGAACGTTTTATTAAATTATTTCGATAGGATTATAACTTGTTACATAGTTCTGGTGTAATATAAGTGAGACTTGTAGTGATTTGCGTGGGTGGCTATTGTCAGCAAAACAAACACACCTAGTTGTAGGCTCTTATTGATTCTTACTTGTAGCGTAGCGAATTATGTTCGTTCTAAGATTGATTCTATTGAACATAACATGTTGTTATGTGTACTACTAACTTCTTCACACACTGTTTTTTGTTTTATATAAATCAAACGAGGAAACTTTCTAAAAGTGTATATCAGATGCGCGAGAGCGAAAGAGGAAAGCAATTGTTGTGTGCGCTTATTTGTACATTGTGCATGTATTCTCTGTATAAGGTATGCAGCGAGTTTTGTTCGTCGTGAATGTGTGCGATTGTAGTTGTTACGAGCGTCTACTCCAGGAGCACTCTTTATTAATCAGCGATTTCGGTTTTTGTGCGCGTGCCTTTTATCGATACGTTCCTCGGGCAAAGGTCGTATTTTTTCACCATACGTATTATCGGCGGAATTTTGTTTTTCTGTTCTTCGAGGCGATCATCTGGTGTACAAACGATCACTATACTTTACGGGGTAGCTTTATTTGGCACAGCTGCTTTTTTAAATTTATATTATATACATGATTATTTGTTGTGTTATGCCATACACATTAATTATACAGAATTTATTATGCCACATTCTGTAGCATAAACATTATATATATATTTATCTTGATTAAAAGTCTTTAAAGAATTTAATAAACTAATTGCATTTTTGCATACCTTGCTACAAAAAGAAGGATAACCAATCAATAAACGATGCAAAAACACTTACTAACTTACCTAGTGACGGTAAACATTTAAAACGAGGCAAAATAATGCGATTATCTTCACTAGTGAGATTAAATAAAGCAATGTTGTGATTGTTCGAATCTCTACGATTCTCCACGAATTTCTACGATGCTCCATGAAGCTCCATTTGTATTGTTTTCTTTCAAGTGACGTGCAGCAGGAACTCATAGGAACGATACAGAAACAACATCCAACAGTCTACTACAACAACATTATTATTATTACTAAGTAATAATCGTATAAATAAAGTTGCAAAAAAAGAAACAAGAAAATAAGATAAAAAAAAGGTGATTCAAAAAATGCAAAAAGTTGCTTTTAGGGGTAATATTAAATTTCTTGAAGGCCAAATTGGTCAAATCTATGTTATCTCCTCTCTGTTTTGTTCGAAAAACACAGTAAGCACACTAGAAACTCGACGGGGCGTTTATGCAGAAGGTGTGTTATTCAAATAACATTTAACAAATAACACGGGGAGTGAATACCCCTTTTGTTTACCATTTTATTTTAAAAATTTTGTTGTTTTTAACTGTTGCTGAAAAAACTATATATTTAATAATATAATAATATATTTCGGCGCTCTTATGAAAAATGCACTATATACGTACCAATTATACGTAAATTTTAACACAAGCAATTTTAAATTTTAACAAAGGAAGGTCCAAAGTTTTGCGAGGTTTCAGTCGGTCGTGACATTTGCTGTATATTCTAAATGTGTTAATTCTGAAGCATATTTAATTTTAACACTAATTACTCTATTTTTATCGTTTATGTTAGGTTTGCCCACTATGTTATAGTATATTACGTAACGAGCTTGATAAGTGAGGATTATCGCAAGAAGAATTAGCCACACAAGGCCGGAGGCCTAGATGCCTACTAAGTGTAAGAAAAACTTATCAACGAGCTCACGTACGCTATTTTTTCCCACGACGATATGCAAAAATGCATTTAAATTATATGACGAAAATTTTCATCATAATAGAAAACAGCTGATTGTGCGTTGTCAGCGCACTTCGATGCACGCATAGAATAACTAACACTTGCAGCGTATAGAAAGCCTTGCACAGAGCAGGCAATCGATATTTCATATCGTAACGAGTGTTGATATGAAACTTATAGCGTAACTGTTAAACGGTATTGTCAGGTTTCCGTGCATGTATAACATATATTAAGTATGCTATAAAAAGGAAACTAACAAAATATGGAAAATACTCTTATGTTTTACAATCTTACAAACAATTCTTTAATCTGTTATATAGACCCTTAATATCATGAAATATGCATGTTATATTGCTACATCAAGTTAAATTGGTCTTATTTGTCTCCTGATAACATGATAATTTTAGTATTCCGGGGTTGTATATATAGGGAATATAGAGCTCAAAATATTATTGGGTGTTTGTTACAGCCGCTTCAACATGCTTATTGTGCAAAATAAAGTTGCTGTCGTATTTGGTGGAAATGGCGGTATTGGAAAATGTACGGTACTGGAATTATTCAACCGTGGTGTGAAGGTAAATTTCAATAATGTTGGTTACATTATTTTTGTTTTAAAGTGTTTTCTTCCATACGATTTATCAAAATAACAAATGTGCATTAGTGTTATTTATATTTACATAGTGCTAAACAACAAAACGATATTTTTAGGGTGTACTTATTGCTGATCTTAATCAAACCAACATTAATTCATTTATTCAAAATGAAATTTCTTTGATTTATGGTGAAAACAAAGCCAAATTTATAAAATGCAGTGTGGCAAATCTAAAAGAAGTACAAAGTACGTATTGTATAATAAATTTAACCAAACAAAGTATTTTAATTTAATGTTTTTAAGGTGTATTTGATTACTGTATCAATTTATTTGGATGTCTTGACATTGTTATAAATTGCGTTGGTATTGCCGATGAGAAGAATCCGATTAACACTGTGACAATAAACTTGGTTTGTTTACCAACTGCGAGATAAAGCAACTCTTCTTAAACTTTTCTTTCAATTTTTATTTTAAGATTGGAGCATTGCATATAATCAACGAAGCATATAACCGTCTGCCATCCTGTAAATCTTCTACAACTGAAGAAGCTGTAATATGTAGCGTAGCTTCCTACGCAGGTTTTTATCCGGCTGCGGTGCTTCCAAGTTATTGCGCATCCAAATCAGCAATGATTACCTACGCTCATTGCATGGCCAAGAAAAAGGAAATAGAGGGTGACTTATCGGTAAAACTGGTCACACTATGTCCTACTACAACTGAGACACCAATGTTCAAGTATGGTCTCCAAAAGTGTAAGACTAAAGTGAGTGCAGTTGAAGAGGCTTTGATGAAAACTTTACAAGCTATACCAGCGCAAAAGTAAGCAAACAAAATTAAAGAGGAGTTGATTTTTTATACAATATAAATGTTTTATTTTTATTTTAGAGCGGAATCAGCAGCAAAATGTATTGTTGATATTATTCAAAATGGCAATAATGGATCTTTTTGGTTATCTCATCGAGGCCGAGATGCTGAGAGAATTAATTACGACGCAATTCCGGGTGTTTTAAACTCACTTGAATAACGTTTATTTCTTGAGATATTTTGCATTTGTAACATTTCTTGCTCATGTTTTACATTGCACATGTAAATAATGTAATTTATAGAAGAAATAAACTGATTTTAACAACCTATTTTGCGGTAGGAAACGTTGTTTTAACTAGTAGTTAGTATTCTGTGCAAAAACCTTATATATTTTTTTCTTCATTAAAGTCTTTAAAGAATTCAATAACGTAATAACGTTTTTCATTATTTTTTTTAATGTGGGTAGTGTTGTTGCAACAGTTCTTATATTGTTTCACATTCTGTTGCAAGACGTTTTATTTTGTACCAGTCCTACGCCTATAGAAAAGTAAATTTTACTAAATTTGTCAAAAAAAGCTTTAATTGTTATTATAGTCTGTTGCAAAAGCTCATATTTTGTATTATAACAAAAGTTTAGTTTTTATTACTGTAATCTGTATTGGAAGATCTTAATTTTGAATAAAATTGTCGGAAGTGCTTCTACTTTGTGCTACAGACTATGTGACGAGTTTATTAAATGACATTTATAAAAGTGGTTAATTGTAAACCATGCCACCAACCACCAAGGTATATAAACTGCGTTAATTTTCAAGAAGTGACTTTAAACCAAAATGACAAGAGTGCGAATTAACCGATGCCAAAATTTGATCGGCTTACACGTTGCGCACATGGCAATACAAGTGTGTTTGTTTATAGTCGTGTTATTGTACTGTTTACGCGCGATTGACGCGGAATAAGCCAATAAAAAAGCGGAAATAGAGCAACGGATATTAGTAATAAAACAAATTGTTCACTTTTAATGCCCTAAAACATCGAATAGCTTTTCTCAGGTAAACAATACTAACTCCTATATATCTGTTTCGTACTGTCATACCTAAGAATAAAAAGTTTTACCGATAAATCAATAAAATACGACAAATATCAATTATTTGTAACGGAGTATAAAAAGAACTATAAACATGGAAAACGAAGGGTTGAGGTTAAGGTTAAATTGCTTATACATATTTAAACACAAAGTGATTGATACCATCAATACACTATTCCGATGAGGGCAATGTACTTCTAATGTACTTTATTTACACATATCTAGAAAAATCCATACCACCTATTACCATGTAATCATCATTAACTATGTGTTAACAATATGTGATTTGGTTGCGTTTCCTATATTTTGGCTATCAATTATTTCTACCCTAGCAAATATTTTTACTTGTACTGAATAAAAAAAAGAAAATATACAAATTTTCTGTATAATTAATCATGTTATTCGAGGACGAAATAACAAAGCGCCCTTATTCACACCTAGGCCACGACAATTCGTGGACATAGGAGCGAGCAACTGGTATCCTGGCATGTGATTACGTTTTCATCATAATATGTCTTCTCACACCCACGTGTGCACGTGGCGGGGTGGCCCACAGTCGTAAACACATACGACATACAACACGCACGTACAAATGACCCCGGCGCGTTGAACAAACCCTTCACCTCGGAATGCTCATTGCTAGTCACGGGAAAATTCCACCACCGTGCAGGAGACACAGCGGAAAACCACCACGCGGCTGAACGCGCAAGCTCATCCGTGACTTTCGAAAGCTTTTTCCTCCGTAGTGTGTGCATCCGCGACGAGCATAAAGCACGCGTCTCAAAGCGATGGCTGATTGTTGTATTATTCTTTTCTATCACTAAATTTAAATAAAACAAACATACACAGGGATTATTAATAACAAACTAAGAATTAACTAGTATTTAGTTAGTAATAAAAAATTAAAAACATAAAACATTAAATACTTCTAAAAATAATAACAAAACAAAATAATACAACAAACTACTTTTAAAATACCTGTTATAATTTTTATCAAATAATTATATATAGTGTATTTAATAAAAAATGGGCTGTAACACTAGCAATGAAGTAAAAAAGGAAGTTCCCGAAGCTGAAACTGAAGCTGAAACAAACGATAATAACACAGAAAATGTGGAAAGTAGTGAACCAGTGGATAATAACATTCAAGTGGAAAATGTCGAACAAAACGATGCACAACTGGATGAAATTGAAGGTAATGTGCAATTTTTATAACGAAATTAGCGTAATTTACTTTTTATTGGTTTTATGTCTATTTCTAAATATAATTACAGTTATAAACGTTTTATTGCTTTTTCCAGCATAAGTGTAAATGTTTATCAAACATTAGCAGCCTCAAAACTAAAGAAAACAACGATTTGCGGAAAATGCGGCACATTTATAGATTCACGGATGTGTTTACGCGTGTTTTGCTCTCGAAACCAGTCTGTAACTGGTACACAGATACCTAGTTGTTTCCTACTTTGTGCAAAACCTTGAAATGGTAACCTTAATAATATTGTTCTATTTTCACTGTCATATGCTTAAAATTTACAAACAAAGAATTATTCACTTTTAATAATTTTACAAAAATAATTGCACAAAAAAACATTTTTATATATTCTTTGTGTAAAACCAGGTGCTACAATAAAATGTTGATGTTTGTATGGTCAAAAACAAATATTCGTAGAATAGAAATGACACAAATGTATGAATTATTGATCTGTGAATTCACGTACATAACAAAACATTTATACGGCAATAAAGTTGAAAAAATTTATTGTTTTTAACATACTTTCGTATAATTATTTTTAGATAATTTAAGAATAACTGCAAAAATGTGTTTTTATCTGTTCCACACCTAGTAATTTACTGACACACCCAAGAATATCCAGGTAGATAGTAGTAGATAGAGTTAGCCGGTTCTGGAACCTCCTCCTCCTCACTCCTCCTCCCTACAGGATGTTTTAAATGTGGGTATACCTTAATGCGGGTATAGGCAAGTGCGGGTAAATTTACG
>JAODGA020029320.1:0-18789 GCA_027574885.2 Drusilla canaliculata | reverse complement strand
TTTGGTCATTTCTTAGAAAACATTTTAAAATGAACTAACCTCTAATTTACAAAACCCGTTTTGTGCTTCAACCAACAGTTGCAATTATTTCCATTTTATGATTAAAAATCGAGAATGTAACTGTAATTACTATAATGCATAAACATTGCGTTATCTTTCATTATTTCTCACGTAATAGCTAAAACTTGTTGAGCCCATCTTGCCCACTCCCACCCACTCCCTTGAGAGGAATACGTTGGACGATTATCCAGTTTACTTCCAGTGCCGCGTGACGGCGTGAAGCGCTGCTTGTCACATAACGACTGTGTACGAATGAAAGCATTTGCTACTTTGCTAGATGATAGGCGAGTGCCTGCGTAGTGGTGCGAAGTTGCGAACCAGACACACCGCAGGAGACATTAGCCGGTTTTTCCGGTGGCAAATTTGCTGATTAAAGCGAGATCCGGCCCATCGACGCTCGCGCGCCCGTGCTGCGGCTCGCCGGGTCCAACGCCCACCCGCCAAGTGCCGAAACATACGCTATCGCCGCTGCCGCTGTCGCCACCGCCCGAGGTAAGCCGCCCCAACCGCCCCCTACTCTCTCTCTGTACCTGCCTCTACAATCCTGCGTTGTTTACATCGATTCGCCGTCGGTCGCGCATCGCCGCCTAAATTTAGCGAACGCAGACGCACGCCACCGCACACACAAGCGCTCGGCTGCATATCATCAATCTCATCGCCATCTCGCCGCCCGCCCGCCCGATAGCAATGTCCGAAGGCGACGTAGCCACGCCGGACGGCGTCGACAACGACGTGGAGAGCTCCTACCGCCCGCCGCCGGAGAAGACCATCGAGGAGATACTCGCCGCCGACCAGGAGGACGAGTCGCTGCGCAAGTACAAGGAGGCGCTGCTCGGCGAGGCGCAGGTCGGCATCGTCATCATAGGCACGTATACCGCCCAAGGTTTGAGTCATCGTCCACCTTGCACAACTAATGAGTAAATCATCTCCCGCAGAACCCGACAATCCCAAGCGCGTGCTCGTGCGCCGTCTGGTGCTCGTCGTCGCCGGCCGCCCCGAACTCTCGCTGGACCTCGCCGGCGACATATCCAAACTCAAAAAGGAGACCTTCACCATCAAGGAGGGCGTCTCGTACAAAATCCGCATTGAATTCCAGGTGCAGCGCGAGATCGTCCACGGCTTGAAGTACGTCCAGAAGACCTACCGGATGGGCGTTCCAGGTAATAGGTGGTACATACACGCTTGCCTACGCAAATCGCGACAAGTATGCGCTGAAAAAACTGATAAGATAACTGATTCTATTGCGTACGTTTACAAAACTAGGGATTGACGAGCCAGGTAACCTGAAAATGTCATCTCAAATGGGATTTGTCTTCTGCTTGTAACCCAATCATAAACAGAAGAGAAATCTTGTGATTATCTTACTAAGCTTCACTTTTCAATACCAATAGGGATATCAACATTATGATGCTTGATTGTGTATCAGATCAATTCGTTTTCAATCAATTGATGTCCCTAATGTTTAGATACTGTGTGCCAGGGGTGACCGACTTCTATGAAAAGCAAGTTGAAATTTTTGACACTTGACAGTTGACAGTGACAAATTTAAAATGTTATTATCAAATAATATTTTGCTTTAAAATAACGTTTTTTACAGAATTATTATTAAGTAAGTTAAAATGACTACAAGAGTTGTAACTTCTGCCAATTTCTTGAAGATCAATTTACAAATTTTCAAACCTCTATCGGAAACAATCGGTTACATTCGGCTAATATGTTTAAGGCTTGGTTTTCATGCAGGCGTTTTTGCGTGCGCGTTTTAGCGTTCTCGACTGTGATTGGCTGTAAATTTTTGACAGCTGTACATCCACCAATCACAGTCGGGAACGCTAAAACGCGTGCATGAAAAGCAAGCCTAAGTTTTTTACTTCCGGTTCCGGAACTTCTTTCGGCATTTTTTCTATTGAGTCGGTCACTGTGTGCTGTTTTACATTCTTGAGCTTGTTGTAGTCTATCTTGTATCACTTTCTTCTTTCTAACTATGCTACATAACTATTTGCAATTTTAATGGGTCCAAAACTTTAAAGTATTTTGGAAGTTATGTCTTTTTTTAAATTTACTGATTATGAATGTGTGTTGACAAAGAACAAACTAACATTTACCAAGATTCTGAGTGATTACATATCAAATTCATTGAAATTCATGCATGTTGCTTCATTAAAATTACAAAACAGTTGCTTAGAAAATGTCAACTCTTTCTATAAGGATGCACGCTTCCAAAATGCAACGTTTTGCGACTTGATTCGAAAGCACACCACTGAGCGGCCACTTTTTCCACAGTTGATAAAATGACGCACATGGTGGGATCCTATGCGCCCAAGGCCGAGATTCAGTCCTACACGACGCCCTCCGAGGACGCGCCCTCCGGCATGGTCGCGCGTGGGAACTACACCGTCTCGTCGCTGTTCACCGACGACGACAAGAACGAGCACCTCAAGTGGGAGTGGACGTTCGAGATCAAGAAGGACTGGAAGGATTGAATGCCCTCATCGCACCTCGATGCCCCATATTTTTCCAACACACAGTATATACATTATTCAAAATTCGCATTACTAATCCTCGACCGCCAGCGGATGTGCGACTCGCCACCAAAAAAAAAAAACAATTCTATTCATTTACTAAACACGATTGATGCATTTTACGCCATGCGTGTGGCTGTGCCGCCAGGCAAGATCGTATGTTTTCAATTCGCATCAAACGCATTACGCAATTAGTTTCTACGCGCATAACCAAAGCATTTCGGGCTGTTGCGAAGAGCGTCATACATCCAATCCCAAGCCAAAATCCTCTCATCTCGGAAGACAAATCAATCGATCGATGGTTTCCTATTTTTACACCTTACCTCGGAGAATGTATTTTTGTAGTGCGTAGCCCACAACACCTATTATGCCTTACTAGAAGACACCACCAGCGACCAGATTGAGTGTGAATGGAGACGGTGTGTGCGTACACACCTATCAGAGGTCGCTCCTCCACGTATTAGCTAGCTTTTTATTCGTACACACGTATAACGTTCTTTCCATATTCTTGTTTTTCGCCTGAGCGCTTTCCTTCTTACATTTGCATACTGTAATCTGTGTATTCATAAGCGTATATAACACGAACGGAACCAATTAATGACTAACGTGCTCAATTAACTTGTAACAGGGTGAAATGTAAACTGAAATCGTATGAGTAGCTTTTTTTGGGAAAAAAAATGTACCCGCCGTCATTTTTGGTGCGTTTGTGTAGCGAAATATTGAAGAGCAATATCCTATTAAACATTTCGATTGATAAGTGTGCATTACTAAGGTGATAAATAAAGAATGCATGAATTTCCTATAGAATTATTTTATTTACTATTGCTATAATTTAGGACTAATTTAGGTCGCGTTGTCTTCCAATAATAGTAGGAGTTGTCATCTCCGGCGTTGAGCAAAGAAATTCACAATGGTACAATGGTATCGCTTTGGAATTTTGTATCTTATTGGCTATGTATCTAATTGGATCATCCATTTGTCGGACATTGTTTTATAGAAATTTAAATACATACTTCCTAAATATAACATAAAACGATTCTTTTTAAATGCTGGGTAAGATTTGGTTAGGTTAGGTTACTCATTAGCAATTTAAATCGCAGGCAATTTTTAATTGCTGTGATAATCCGCATATTAATTATTTTGGGGATACAGGAAAAATTACCCCGGAATGTTCACCGAACAAAAATCACCGCTGGTAAGTATGCTAGGGTAAGCTACATAAAGTCATATTTAGGTTAGGTTAGTTACGGTTAGGTTGGGCTATTTAGGGGGCGATATTTTATTTTCTCCATCCCCTGCAACTATTTGTAACATTGAGCTGTGAAGCAGATGAGGGAAAGACGATGAAATGTTAACGTGTTTACGTTTTCAGATATTAATTATTACGTCTTCAAATTATAACGGCTTTGTATAATATACGGCGTATGATTTATCAACGCACAACTCAGGAGTTACCATTATTATAGGAGATTTGCCCAACAGTAAATTTTCGTAGCAGTGAATTTTTATACGGTGAACTTTCCACGGCGAGTCGTCATATTGGAGACATTTGGGAAACAACACGGCGATACCCAATAATTATACTCTGCAATTTTGGGAGGCCACTTGATTATACCTCTGGACGGGACACAAGTAGGTCACGACTTTTTTAGTTTCGGGCAATTTTTTTATTTTGTGAGATAACTCGACCTTGTCGCTTGAATACATTGCACCCTTACTCCCATGTATTTGGTTTTACTACAATGCAAATTCTAAATTTTGTTGAAATAAAATTTTCCAAATGTCAGGATCTTGGATTTGAAACCGGAATACCAATTTGCCACTATTAGACATATAAAAAGTCTATTGATCCGGTAATATTGCAATTAGTTAATAAGATATATGTTATTATCAAGGAGTGGTAAATTTACCATAGGTGTAATGATGCTTAAGTTCGTGCAAAATAAAGGGCTGATGACTAATACCGCAAAATTGCAATTACCCGAGTGTTCCTGTGAATCATCGAATCGATTCTCACAATCAGCAGGTGTGCGTTGTTTGCACGCGGCGTTCATACTCAATTCCGGGGGCAGAAGAAACTGGCTCGACACGCGCGACCGCGCTCCGAACGAGCGCGTTTTTTCCATCCAACTTTGAAGCCAAAGAAGTCTAATAAGAACTTCTTTCGCTGACGGACGGGTCGCAATGGCAACTTGGGAGTAGGGACGGTTGACCGTGTGTGTGTGTGTGTGTGTGTCTGTGCACTCGCGTGTGACTTCTAACTTCCAACTTCCAACTCGTAGTTGTTCTTCCAACGCTTGACCTCACGCAGGTCCCCAATCATTGTCGGGATGCCGTCGGAGATAACGCGAAACGCGCACTTGTTGCTGGCGTTTGCGCTCCTGCTTGCTCATGCGCGCGCGATTCTGCAATCGCACGCCGATAGTGCTCCTTTGATCAACGGGAAGGAAATGCTGCTCAAGTTTCAGCCCGATCAGTACATGTCGTAAGTATGATCAATACTAAACTCTCAAATTACGGCGACATTATTTAAATTACCACGTTTCAGCTACAAATTTATCTCAACATTGCATGGCACACAGCCGACGACGCGCATTATCATTACGGCGTGCACGGCCCCGATCGAATGGAATGTATTTCAATCGACCGTTGGAAACGCGTCCACGGCGGTACTCCTACATTCGTCAATCACGAACGACCGGGAATCATTCGACTTTCCACCTCTCGCAGCAGCACCGCGAGAGTACAACATAAAGTTAAAGATGAATTGCGACGGTTATGGCTCGATTGTGATGGCAAATGCTACGGACAGGGGGCACACCTTCGGTACCAAAAGTTTAGCGTTGCAAATGAAGTGGAAAAGTGAGCATGATTTAGTTCTACAATGGCACAAACATACAAAGGCGTAATTACCACTACTTACGACTAGACGGTGCTGTTTTTTTAAACTTGTATTCTTTCAGTAAAAATTACTGCGTGATACTTTCCATCAAGCGGCACTACTCGAACTTGTGTGCTGCGATGTCCTACGATGAATACAACCACTTGATAAACACTACAAGTAGAAATTTAGCTGCATCCTTCATTGCAAACTACATGGCACCTGATTATGGGGAACTTATCTACTGTACAAATACGAACTTACTGAAGTTAAATGTTGCTCAACTTCTGCAACATTCTAAAAACGAATCAAAGCGAACCAGGCATATAACAACAAATCTCTTCGGCTTTGACGCACAGTCGCACATTCTGAGTCATATGGCAAGCAATGAGACGTTTTCAATCACACCGTCCGTAACTTTGAGAGAAAACAAAATGGCGATGATCAAAGTGTCTCGAAACGAAGATCCCATAACAATGGCGCTGAAAATACTTCAAACCTCTTTTACAAACAGCATTTTAGATCTTTACGTGGTGCCATGTGATGCCCGCTTGCATTTGGACGTGGAAGTTGCCTTCAATGGTAACCAACTTGCAACGCGGCGAGATCTGGCTGCGTTTGGCAAGTTAAGCGTGCCAAACGTACAACAGAAAAAGATTTACACGATTACGGTGGCGCCCAGCCAACATCAGAATGTGAGTGCTTCCATTTCGTTGCTAAAAGGTGTGCAAATATTTGCCACAACTCTGTCATCGGAGTTCAATCCGTTTCCGGAGATGCCACGTCGACCGGCTGCGAAGGAGTACCGCACATTGAGGACTTGCACATCGGTGACGGTGGGGTGGATACCACCGAATGGACTACGCATGGCAAATTATTGCCTTGTCGTCAAACAGGGAAAGGCGGATCAACGCAGTTTTCAGGGGAACCAGTGCAATACAAACGGGCACCTTCGACGTGGAAAAGTTGCCCGAAATGATGTGGCGAAGATGTGTAAGCAAATGAAGCACACCGCACGCATCAGCGTCCTAACGCAAAAGATCGATAAATTGAAATCGGGTAAATTCTATACCGTTCAGATTTTGGTACGCAAGCCCAAAGGACGGATGCTGTCTTATGAAACTCTACAAGTACGCACCAAAAGCAAATGTTAAACATTTTTTGGTCGTTTAAAAATCGTTTGTTTTAATGCACTATGTTCACGCAGCGTTAACAGCTTCATCGATATTCTTCGCGATACATAACTTACGCATATGTAAGTCCTGTTTGTGGTACTTGCTAGTCGACAATAAACGGCTTCTAATTATTTATTTGTGTTTAGTAACCAGTATGCGCCACAATAATGTACGACACAAATATTTGCACAAATTGTGTGTTTTCCACGGACCAGCAACTATTTCAATTAGTCACACAGTTCTATGGTAATACAGATTCACCGTGACATATGGCGCCACAATTTTAGCGCAATTTTTACGTAATCAACTGATTATCAATGTTATTAGCCCTAAAATGCACCAAAATGAGTATTAAACTAGCGAAATGTGCTAGGTCTTATCAGTTGACTTGGAACATTGCGGGCATATTTTTCCAGTTTAGACAAATTCCACTGCGGAAATGGCTTCGGTAAGTTCCTATAAATCTGCAAAAATATTCGGTAACGCAGCACTTTATTTATAACAGAATCAAACAAGTACCAATACATGCCCAAAGAATGTAACATATTTGACTCCAGATGAGCGATTAATATTTATGATAATATTTACAATACTATTCATTCTTTCCATGAGTGGAAATGTTGCAGCAATTGTGGTAACAACGAGAAGGTACCATTCATAATATCAGATGGCTGTTTTGAAAGTATAATAATGGTACAATGTTTACAGAAAACATCGATTTGTACACAAAGCCAGTATTATTTCGCTGTCTTTGAGTGACATAATTATGACTGCTGCTTATTGTACCAACAATATTGAGACATTTTCGCATCCGATGATTAACTGGGTTTGTTTGGCCAAATCTGAAGAAATGTGCGAAGTTGAATATGTGTTAATTATAAATTGCAGACTCTTGGTGAGTTTATGTGCTCGTTTATACCATTTGCACAAATTTTCGGATTGATGACAAATCTCGCGTCAATGGTGGTGATTGCAGTCGATCGCTATGTAAATGTCGTGAAAGTACTCGCACATCGTTGGAATCCACACCCTGTGTGGTGCATGCTTTGGTTTGCAACAATATGGATTATTTGTATGGGTAATATTTGTACAAGAACTCTGCAACGCTGAGTTTAGTAATATTCATTTTATTTTCAACAGGTATATCATATCCTATATATCCAATGTTTGGGGTGCATTTATTAAGAGTTTACTACAATCTCCCTGTTACCCACGATTACGAACTCTATCCGTTTTGCGTCACTGCGGTGAAGGACCAATTGCAGGTATACTATATCTGTATTGCAGCGTTGGTCTTCACTACCCTGTGGGGCACCACTATATATCTCAACTATAGCATCGCGCATATGGTATGGTCGCATCGTATGCCCGGGTTGATGGCGCAGCAGGCAGAACACACTGTCTACAGCGTGGAGACTTCGATGACCCAGCTCAGCGGCTCTGCGCCACTGGGGAGCCCATCGTGCGCCAATAAACCCCAGCGCAAGGTCCACATCACCGGCCAGCAACAGCGACATACTCGTGTGGCGATCGCTCGACGCATTCGCACCTTCAAGATCATCCTGTTTTCCATTTTAGTATTCACTGTGTGCCGCTTACCCTTCTGGGTGTTCAACACGCTGCGCCTAAGCTGGACCGTCAACCAGAAGACGGATTGGCTTCTGCTGTACAGTTTTAACGCGCTGGCGTTGCTGAACTGCGCCATCAATCCCTTCATTTATGCTTTTCTGGGCTCCACGATGCGGACATTGTCAAAGGTGTACCTTCTGGCTCGACACTGTCGACGTAATATCTGCTGTTGGTACTGCTCCGCACCCGAATTCGATGATTTCGGAAAAGACAATCCTTTCCATCCTGAAGCAAATCGAAACTAGACGAGGATCAACCAACAGAATTGCTATGAACAATAAAACAATTAAACACGCACATTTTTGTAAATATTTTTATTCTTTTTCATTTTCATTTTTTTCCGATCAAGAAGCTTCCAACATCATCATTTTCCATTTTCTTTAAAAACTAAGCCCTACTTATTTATTTCCCTTAACTTTTAATACAATTTTTGCATTTATTCCAATTTGTATTTGTTCATCTTACATTTTGTTTCTCATTTTTTACACAGATATATTCGAATAGTCTGAATGCATAGGACAAACAAACATGTTTTTTACCATCCACAAACAGCTTCTAACCAATGAACAATGTAGACCTGCTTTTGTCTGACGAAATTTCCTGAAAGTAGACTGTGTTTCCTCTTTGAAATCATATCAAATTGTACGTTTTTCATACTATATCGTCTGTAACCTGTCAATTATTATATTCTGTTGTTTATTCGTGCATTTTCTTTGTTTTCTCTTTTTGTATTTTATTTATTTGTAGATGCGATAAGATATTGTTTTGTTTACCCTGTTTCATATATCGTTTTGTCGTTATTTGTTAGAACACAAAAACGTTGTAAATTGAAAAATTGTGAATAAAGTGAAATACCACAAACATAACGTAATGCTACTGAGTTTTCTCTAGCAATGCAGTTTGCTGTATTTTTTTTTTCTCTTCAAAATGTTGTTATCTTGTATCTATCGATATTGTGATTAGCATCGCAACATTCACTACATGTACTGTCTTCATCGATTTGCGCTTAATTTTAATATCAATCAGATTTATTATTTCATTATTTACTCAAAATTTTTACAGGTATGATCATGATTGCACCATCAATATCAATTTAACGCTAGTTGCCTATTAATATCAATATAATCGTTCAATAGTATTTACAATTTCGTGTCTAATGGCCGTTCTAATTTACAATTTTATTGATTAATTTAACTCACATATTTGCACTCTGCCTGCCTCTCTCTCTCACTCTCTCACAATTTCTTTCTCTCTTTTTCTCTCGCGAGCGCGAGCGCTACTTAAAATTACTAATGCCAATTGTTCTCATTGTCAGCTGGTGTCGCTGCATCATCGCGCGCACGACGCTCAACATTTGCTGTTTTTTTAGAGTACTTTCGAGTTTATATAACACTAAGTAATTTTTAATTTAATTATTATCAAAGTCGTCTAATTACACAATTATTACTTTCGATTTTTACAGTTTTTATGACCATTCACTAAATTTAGGTAATTTTTTACACTTGCCAAATATTTCGTCCACGAATTTCGATTGCATCCAATTACGCTGCAGCGCCGCAATCGCTCTCACGTTACAATTTATCCGATAATTATAATTTTAATTTAATAATTAATGCCAGGGTTTGCGTTCCTCAATTTGTTTTCGAATTTCGAACCGAAGTTTAAAACCAACCGAAAATATTTTATATGCCTATACTTTACATGCCTCTTGTCTCACAAAAAACTGTACAATCTCACAGCTCGCATCAACATTCAATCGTTACTTACATCTCGCGACTTTGGCTTTGTTTTATTGTGTTCCTAATCCTGCTAATGCCCGTCGAAAACAGCTCAATGCCAAAATGAATCCCCCTAAAAAAATCTCAAACAAACAAACAAAAAAAAAGAGAACAGACCAACACAAACAAAACAAGAATAAACGAATAAACGTAAATTGTTTAAAAATGTGCGTTTAATTTAAATAATATAATGTGGTTAAAATCTGAATTTACATAAATTATACAAATAAGAGGAACTTTAAAATCATCCATCGTCCAAAAATAACTATGCAATCAAAGAATAATAATATACAAACTAATATCTCGCCCGCCTCTCACGCTCACGCTCTTGCCTATCAATTAATAATACTTAGTTTAGGAATGTCCGTTTGCACGTCACCTGCGTTAATTAACCAGCACCACTAAACTAATAATCGCAGATCAGCTAACTAATTCTTATTTACATGCGCTCGACCGGAGAAAAAAAAACAACGAAAAACGCGTTATAACTTAAAGGAACTCAAAGCCGACTTTGCTATCTAAATACGTAGATTTACGTGAGGTGTGTTTGGGTGTGTGTCTGTGAGTGTCTGTGTGTAAAAACATGTGTGTGCGTGTGTGCGGGCGCTTTGCCACAAATCAAGGTAAGAAGCAAGGCCACGCCCGCAAGGGGGCGAGGCAAAAGAATCATCAATAACTCCACCTTCTTTTTCGCATTTCGACCACCGATGTCGCCACTCGTTCCGTCCACATTCACACGCTACAATTAATCGCCCATCAAAAATATACAATCATGTCCCCATCGCACCTCAAACTCAGAGAGCACTTAATCACTATGTGTGTAATCATTGTAATCATAATTAACTAATTATTAACTGTGCACAGTAACTATTATCACATGATTGTTTATATTACTTACTAACCTTATCTATACTTTGTTTTTTTTTTTCGTTTTTCTCTTGTTGTGTTATAAGTAATATACCTACGTAAATTCTATACAATACTAATCTGTATCATCTTTTATTAATCTCCATCTTTAATTCTTTAATATTCTGTTAAAATTTTATATATTACTATATCATTTATTCCTCTCTCCGGCTGCATGTTTCCTTCAATTTTGCATCATATTAAGTTACTTGAAATAAAGTTCAGCGTGGTTTGCTCATTTGTGTGATTTGTTTGCATTTCACCTCTGGAAGATTATATTTCTATTCAATAATCAATAAACTTTCTATTAATTTATACCCTGCTTGTATTGTATTGTTATTTCTGCATAAATTAGACAAAAATAAATGCAAAACGGAAAGAAAGAGATGAATCGAACGACAATCGAGTCGAAAACCTGTGCACGCACAGAGTCACTGATGTGAGCCCTGTGAGTGCGTCCCTTTTTTCAAAATGCCTGCTAGATAACTATTTGTACGTTAATTTTTGTGTGTCTCATGAAGTACTTGAAATCGCTTATCAAGTGTCTGTGATTTGTTCGCCATTATAATATCGTTTAAATATTTCCGTATACAACAATTTCTATTCAAGGATTATTTTGCTTTTACTTATACAACATGTGTTTCAGTGAGTGTGTGTGTCAAGTTTAAGACTAACGCTTTAATTTGTATACAAACACTTACTATACAATGAGTTTAGATTCTTTTGCGTCAACTTGTCGCCAGCTTAGCAAATCTTTTGCGGATGAAAAAGAAAAACGTTGCCCTGCTCCACCGAAAAGAAATCGGTCGGAAAATCAACACGTTGACCAAATCAAGATTATGCTCGGTTGCGGTTCAGTCTATTATTGGTTGAATTGGTTGTAACGATTATTGGTATGTAAGTGATTTCGTCACATGCTTTGTAAACGAGTTAGTAAAAAGAATCCTGCTTATTGACCTGTTTGCTTGCTTGCACGGAAAAACATCATCGTAGAAAAATATATAGAAAACACACCGGTCTATTGTGAGTTGTGTAATCAGTACGTAAAATCTGTTTGAAGTAGTTTGTAATATCGCAGTTTGGTTTATTGTTAAATTGTGGCTATTGTGATTCGCTTCTTCAAAATACGTATAAAAACTTTTCTCTGTCGCGCTAAAAATAGAATTGCATCCATATGTAGTACTGCATGTAAGTGTGTAACGTGTACCTGCCCACAGGTATTTTCACCCGCTGGGCGGCGGTATTTGCCAGCAATCTGTTTAACATTTAATAGTTATTTGTTTCATTTTGTTTGTTGCATCAGTTGCCCTTCGCTAGCTTGCTAAGTAACAATGTAGGAGTATAGGAGTATCTAGCAATTGTACAGTAAGTTATAGTTTAATATAATAATAATAGTAGTCAATTGTTTATGTAGTAAAATGTAACCAGGAACTATTGTAGTAGTGTTGCTTTGCTTTGTTTCATTTGGTTTGCTTGCTTGTTTCTGTGTGAATTTAAAAACGTGTTGTCTTGTTGGATTTGCGGTGAGTTGTCGCAGGCCGAAAAGAATCTGATTTTAGTTTCGTTCAGTTTCGCACAAGTCCGTTTTTAACTGCGGACGATTGGCATGGTTTACGCTCGAGTACTCGAGTCAGTCTTTTGGTGAGATTTTTTTCAATATGCTTCTTTAAAAATCAAAAATAGAAAGAAACAGCATTCATTAAATATTCCAGTGATCATACATTAAGTTCATTTAAGAAGGAAGCACTGTTTAAAGTTCAACAAAACTATAAATACTAATATTGCCCCTAAATGTTTCCCATTGAATGTCATTCTCTTTGTCAACGCCAGTCTACAGCATTTTGGGATAAAATTTGCACACTTCCCTCACATGCCTGCCACTCCTGCGCATCCTTCTACTATTTGGACGAATTTACATTTCTGCCACCGATCCGGCAGACCACGCGCACGGGATGCGCAATGAGCGCAACGTTTCGCGGGCACGGTAGCGCAGTGTTTACCGATTTAGATAATAGCCTAATGGGAGTCGCCTTCAATCCTGCCCGTTCTGCTGCACCAGCTCGCGGCGATCTTCGCGTGATAGTCCCGGCGGCAGGAACAGATCCTGTGGTTCCTCCTTCAGACTGCGCTCGTTCTTATTGCAGTCCTCCAGGTCGTTGCCATTGCTGCCGCTGCCAGCGCCACCTCGATCGCTGCCCAGCGAGCTCAAATAGTGGTCGCGGTTCTTCTCGCTCTGCGGCAGCAAATGGATCATGCTCACCGGAATGGGAAAGCCGCCGGCGGCGGCGGCAAAGTCTGGGTAGAAGTTGGGGGCGAACGGGTTGAACAGCGGATGTTGGCTGCCGGGCGGCGCATGCTCGGTGGACGATGGCCGCCGATCTTCGGGGTCGTTCTTAACGTTGTTGTTGTTATTCGAGCCCGGACCGCCGCTTGACGCAGACAGATTCATCAGATCCATGCCGCCCGGACCACCAATGCAGTCTTTGCGCAGCTGTTCCAGTTTCAGCGACTTGCCGTACTTGCCGCGCACGTACATCAGCAGCGAGTTGTAGGGTATGCCGAAGATTCGGGACGCCTGCGATGTAGTCATCTTCTTGTTCCAGACATGCTGCAACGCTTCAGTGAGCTCGGCATTCGTCCAGGAACGCGGAGGGCCTCCTCGAGGCGCACTATGTTGTCCTTTGGGCCGTCCCACTGTAATTAAAATAATTTTACAATACGTATTTATTGACGCTTTCTTCGAAACACTTACTTTTCTTTTTGGTGAACATTTGCGTGTCTGGGGTGGTTCGAGGATCGGCTAGCTCCAGTAAAGGGTTACGGCAACCGTCCAATCCAGGAGGAAACAACAAAGGCGAATCAAGGCCAAAAACTGTAAAATACTCAATTAGTACTGATACCCTCGAAAACTACGAGTGCAAACCACTTACATTTACTATGAGGTGGTGTCATGGTCAATGCCGAGACCGATGGCATGGGTGGAAATGGCAGCGGTGAATGACCGTCCATCTCGTGCTTCATATTTAACATACTGGGCGGCAGCAATGGGGGCGAGGGAGGGAATTCTTTGTGATGGTGCATGGAGAGATCCAACTCGGGACTGCCACTTGGATCTGGCGTCAGCACCAATTTGGCCCGCTCCTCCTCCTGCTGCTGTTGGTGGTGTTGTTGCAGTGGTAACAAACTCTGCTGTATAAACTGCCCCTGAAACGTCATCTTGCTCTTCTTCTCCTCGAGGAGACGATGGTTTTCTTTGTCCTTGATGGGGAAACCAAGCGCACTGCTGTGTAGCGCTTCTTTGGTGGCGGTTGTGTCGATTTTGGGCCGCTTCATTGACAGATTCTCGACGTGCAGCTGCGGCGGCGGCTGGATGTGTGGGGGGCGCTCCGGCGACGGGGCGGATTTGGCGCACGTGCTGAGGTCCTGCGGCGCCATCAGCTCGCCGGAGCGGCGACGCGGCCGCGCCTGCTTGCGTCGCGGCAGCGGCGACTCGGCGCGCTCCTGCAGCGCGCCGAGCACCCAGCCCGCCGTGCTCGCGGCGTCGTGCGAGGGGGTGGCGCTGAAGTCGGCCGGCGACGCGCTCGCGCTGCGCTCCTCGTCCATATCGCGCGGCGCCGGCGACGCCGACGAAGGCACGTTCGTCATCTCCTCCTGATTCACCAGCCCGCGCACCTGCAGACTCTCGGCGGCCTTGATCAAGCTCTGCAGCTGCTCCTGCACCACGGAGATCTCGCCCTTGTACATGAAGTCGACGATCGCCTGCACCTCCCAGCCGCTGAAGTCCTTGAGCACGATCACCGGATGCTTGCAGGGGTTCTCGGCGAATATGCGCTGGAAGAACGGGGAGCACGCGGAGAGCACCACCTTGTGCGCGCGCACCGAGCTCTCGGCGCACACCAGCGTGACGTCCACCAGCGTTTCGGCCTGCAGCAGCGCGTCAAACGCCGACAGTATGTGCGACTGATGGTTGTTCCATCGCAGGGAGTAATGTGATTGTGACATCTTTAGAAAATCGCGTGTGTCTGCGTTGGAGCGGAGAATGTTCTGCACTTCTTCTGAGGGAACTCTTGGATGTTGCGATCTTATGATTGTCTACATGAAGGGCTCGGCATTATACAATGCTGCTTTGGATTATACAATCTGGAAGCAAGAAGGAGCAACGTTAGTTTTGGCCGGGATCACTACGCGCGTAGGTGATTTCAACGCCAGTTTTCTATCATCTCCCCAATATGCCCGATTGCAAATTTGTTATTAAAACACTCTTATACGTTATTGAACCTGCCGAGTTTAGATGTATTATCATCGATTGACGCATACATAATTACAATCGACCAGCATACATGCACGGCATATAAACGCACATGTATTAGTAAATTGTGAATAAAATGTGTGATTACTTTCATTCGTGGATCGCAGGCGGAATAATTCAACTCAATTCGACATTTTCATATGTGCGAGCAACTGAGGACTTGGAAATGCACAAAGCATATCATTACCGACGAGTATTTAGTTGGTCGTGCCGTGGAATTAACATGTTATAATCATATATTACACGCCCCAATTTTAACATGTCAGCAAAGTTATCAATACTTGGTTATATATTCATTGCGCGATGCTATCGAAATGCTATAGGAAATGTGTCTTCATTTTTTATTCAGCTCGCTGTGGAGTAGAAAACTTCAAACGAGTGTGTTTATAACCATTGACAGTGTTCGAATTTCTCGGAGGAAATTCCACAAAACGAAACCAAAGAAAATGAACTGCTGATATGTATACACTATTATTATACGATTTCAATTGTTTGGAGTACGTTTGCCTACAATACTGGTGAGGTGTTAGGCCACATTTGGGCAGCGTCGATTGAAAATCGAAATATATCACGTACGATTCGGAAAAAGCTCGTTTTATGAACGTGACGACGCGTCGCCAGCCCCCCGTGGAGCGTAAAAGGCGGCGGATGGTTTTACAACCCCGTGTCTCGATGGATAGGTGGGTCAATGCGAAGGCGTCAGTGGATTTTCCCAATCCGCACCACCGGAGGACACCGGTTAATGACACTGGTGCCGTCTTGGTGGCGTCGTAAACGTAGGTAGTTGCCGATTTACATATTTCCCGATTTTCTACCACGCACGGCCGAAGCGTGTGTGTGTACCTGAATTTATGACGTATCGGCAGCGTTAACATCACCGAGATAGTTATAACAGCGCGTTTACCCCCCCCCAAAACGGACGCTTTTTATTGGACACAAGTTGTCACCAACTTTGGTTGTTTATGTTTGAACTTTTTAAAAAATCTTAGAAAACAATACATGAATTATTTGCGCAAATCAATTAATAAATAAATATGACACATGCATTAAAATAACTTATTGGAAAAAAATGGCAAAAACAAATGATAAAAAAGGTTGGCAAAAGTTCAATCAAGACAACTTAAATAAAATTAAGTTAATTTGTATAAATTTTTAATAGTCATACGATAAACTCACCACTGAACGAGAAAGTAAATGTACACAAATTGCACCGATTATCACTGTTTAACAAATATCACAGAACGATCACATTTGTTCAAGAAATGTTGAAATGCACGTAGAAAAAAAACTGTTTATATTCCAAGTTTTCTTCCAAAGTTTCGATGCGCGTTGTCTGACATGCCTGACCGATGTGGATGGCACGAGTGCACTGACTAGTATGATCTCTGCGCGCACCTACCACACCAATTTATCAACCTAGGACGCGGTCAAGCTTGACCGCGGAAGAGCGGCCAGCGCTCTTCTTGGGGTGGGTTGTGAGGGTGATGTTCATGCGTGCGCGCAATGGAATTACCGTTTGAAGGTACAGACAGAGGACGTGGTACCGATTGCGGGTATTAACGCAAGCGCGCACGAGGCACACATCTCGAGACGGGCGCCCCCCACAGGTAGCCAGCCAGCTACGCATTTTTATGGACGCAAACACGTTCGGCGGATTCCCACGAAGCTGTTATCGCCAAGTGCAGCATGTGGTCCGCAAGTGCATTTCGGAATTATGATGCGCGTCCATCCCGGTGTTACGGGGACGCAATAAAATGCCATAAAATCAGACATTCGAGGTGTGCTAGAAGGTTGTTGGTTTACGCCGGGTGTACCCAGCAGTGTGAACGTGACTGTGATTACATGTGAGGTGTCTATGATTAACAAGAAATGATGTAGGTATACCTACGTTCATTTTTGGTACAGTACCTGCAATAGTATTCTGCTATAGTAATCATCCATCAATCAAACTTATCAAACTTATCAAACTTCAATTTGAAGTATACCAATGATCTTCAAGTAACTACTAGCACAATCTAGAAAAATATTTGACTCAAATGGATTGATTCAATCGTTTTTTTTTTAAGATAGGTACCTTTGCCCCGGTTCTGAAATGACCAAAAGATCGAAACACTCAGGTTGAAATTGTTCAACTTCGAAATCTTGTAAACTTAATCCTATTATATTGCTACTAAGACCCCATAATCGCTTTTGAGCGACGTTCAAAATGTCCAAGCGCTTCAACTGTCATTTTCTGCGAAAGCCGCCATAAAGATCAACCACTATTTTACCCTCAATTCAGTGCGAAGATTTAGAAGTGTTTAAGCTGGTTGTTTGCCATTGTACATGGTGTTTGTTTTGGTGTGCGCGCACTTGCGTTGGCCACATGTTTCCACACGTTTTCCCACCGAAATTTCCAAAAAGCGCGCTTTCCCCGCGTTGCAACGCGATTCTGCGTAAACAGATGGTGCACATTCCCTGACATTTCGCATGCATGACAGTCGCAATCACTTAGATTTACTCAAATAAAAATAAGCTTTAGACATGAATCAAACAATTTCAAATTGATGAGACGTAAAATGACAGTGTGATCAACATAGTAGTAACGAAAGAACGTGTTGCAAACATGTGGCTCTGGCGTAAACTTGCCAACAGTCAACTGTTGGCAAGACAAACCGGATATTGTTGTTGAGGTGTTGTTTAGTTGTTTAAACTAGAAAAAGTTGAGGAAAGTTAGGAGGTAACTTACGTATGGCAAACTTACATCAAAATGCGGCTTAGGAAATTTCCAATTTTTGGGGCTTTTTGCACAATTTTTGTGATTGCACACTTCTTTTAGAATGTTAACTTTGCGAACTCAACAACGATGTGGTTTAGCATTCCTGGCGGTAAACAAATAGTCGAAACTGCAATTTTACGCGAGCACGTGTGTATGCCGAAAAAGCAATTTTGAAAGTCGCCAGCGGATGCTGCCCCTCTTAACTCATAGCACTAAGTCACCACCACGGGCACCACGGACACCACGGTGCGGCCACGCGCGTGCTGCTGCTGCTGCTGCTGCTATCCGAGAATGGCGCGAACGGCGGCGGATGACATCCTCGTCGGCGGCGACGGCGGCGTGCGCCGATGGCATCCAGTCACCGGTTGTGGACACTTGGCTGTGCGGCTTTTGGCGCGTTCGGACACTGCGCGTACTGAAGACGGCGCGCGGACACGTGCGAGTGGGCCGGAGTGCGGAGCGCGAGTGTGTGTCGGCGGCGGCGGCGGCAACGGCGGCGGCTCGCTCGGCTGCTGTTCTTGAAGCGGCGGCGTGCGGAGTCCGACTGGGTGGCGGTGGCGGCGCGCGGCCGTTCACTGCTCGTCGGGGACGAATAGGCGCGCGGGTGTGTGGGTATGAGTGTGGGTGTTGTGTGGATGTGTATGTGTGTGTGAGTTCTGTGGATGTGTATGGGAGTGTGAGAGGGGGGAGTGAGGGTGTAGGGAAAAGTAAAGAATGAGCCCTTGGGCGGCGTGCCCACGCGTATGTATCTACCCACGCCGTTCATGCATACGG
>JAODGA020029318.1:0-12775 GCA_027574885.2 Drusilla canaliculata | reverse complement strand
TAAGGATACATAGTCATGATTAATTTATGCTTTAGTAGGGGTAGGAAACATGTAATAGTTTGGTTTAGGATGTGTTGAAAGTAAGTAGAGAATTGGTGACAATTCATAAACATTCCATGACTAATTAATACATAACCAACGTCTAAAATGACTCATCGCATGTATACAACTTTTCTGTTCCGAAAACCACATATGTATCACTTGAAAAGTTTATGACTTTTTGATTACACAACAAGCCTCATACTAAGTAAGCTTATCAGCAAATGACACTCATACCATGCTCACTGGTAATTGTGATAGCTGATGAGAGACCCAAAAGTGCATCGACACTAGTCACTTGGGCGTCTAATCGTCCACAATTGTCTGTGAGTAACGGGTGTAATAACATTCCGAAAATAAAACGACGAGCGCTATAGTCCATGCGCATGCATACAATTCTAGTAGATTACTGTGAGGAAGTTTAATGCGTATTTGTGTAAATAAAAGTAAATCCCAAACATACTTGTACTAAAAATACAAACGTCATCGATGAGTAACCAAACAGAAGAAGCAAATCTGGAGTCAGAGAATGCAGAAGAGATAAAAATGACAATGGAAAATGAATCAGAGAACACTGAAAATGTGCTTGTAATAATCGTTGATTTCTATATATTTACATGTCTTTATATTTTCTGACGGATACGATTTGATTGTCGTCTTTTGTTCCAGGTGCCAGATGAAATGGCAACAGATCGAACATTGACTGGATGTCGTTTAAATGGTGGTACAAAGTTGCCAGTACGAAGGTCGAGCAGTAAAAATGGAACACCTACAGCAAAATTCTATTTAAGCAATGTTAACGGGGTTACGCCCGGTACGAATGGGCATTACAATCAACAAGACGATTTGGCTCTTAAATGGAAGCTTAGATATGAAGAGGCAGAAGAACGAAGAAAGAAACTTTTAACAGAAAATGAAAAAAGTAAGTGTAACAAAATCTAAGAATTATTTGATACTATTTCAATAATTTTAGCAAAAAGGGCTTTGGAAGAATCAGAACGTAAATGTATGATACTCAAATGTAAAAACGAGGAACAAGAAACGGAACTGTTTGAAAAGAACGAGGGTCTTGCTAAACTCACAACTGCCTCAAAGGGACTTTTTAAAGAATATGATGCTTTAAAGCATCAATATGAGACGGAAACCAGCGCAATGAGTAGAGCTTTAACAGATGCCTCTCAATGGTACAAGGAGAATAAAGTCTTACGAAGACGGACGTTGCTACTGCAAGACCTTGACGCCGTTGATGAGGGAGTTGACGCATGTGAGCCTACGTCAGATGGTGCTGACCTCGATAATCTTCGCGAATCTGTGCGTGCCCTTAGCGCCGAGGTGGCACAACTACAAGCAGAGTTGAACGCATCTCGTTTAGCCGAATTTGAAGCGAGTGAACATAGCGCACAACAAGCGCATGACCTGGAGGAAGAGAAGCTTCGTAATGATAGACTACAACGTGAGCTGGGTGACCTCACGCAGAGCCATGAACAACTTATGCGTGTTTCCGGTATGATGCAGCGAGAGCTTGAGGAACTAAAACGCATGGCTGCCAGCCATCAGAGCAATGCTGAGGCACTGCGAAAAGAAGCAGATAGTTACCGCAAGGAGCGGAATGTTCTGGCGCATCAGAGCACAATTCTTCTTGAAGGTGTTGACGATGTGGGGCAATTACTTCTGGCACAAGAAGTGGAGGAGTTAAAAAGTACATTGGAAGAAGAACGCTCGGCCCACCAGGTGGAATTAGAAGCATTACAGGAACGTTGCACAGATGCGGAGCACGACGCGCAAGTCGAGATACTCGAAGAACGGTTGCGATTGGTGGAGGCGGAGCTACGCCGGGAATGCATGCGGGCCAATGATGCTGAAGAAAAGTTACGTAAGGCGTTAACACCACCACCGCCGCCACCCCCACCGCCATTGCCACAGATGCCGCCACCTGTTGTACCACTTCGCTCAAAGAAACTATCGCGAGCTTTACCACCTCCTCAAGGGGACAATAGAGATGAGAGTTGTGATCGAACTGAGAAACAGTTACCCCCAGCGGCGGCAGGTGTAAACGAAGAGATTATCAATCAGATCAAAGGGGGCATGTTTACACTACGCAAAGCAAAGACAGACAAGAAAGTTCGCGAAGCGCCAAAAGCTGTCAATGAAATGCTCAACATTCTAGGCAGTCTTCGACGTACCACTCGAAACCGTATCTCACTCACTCCCGCCAGCTACGGCGACGTTCAACTATGACTTAAAGAATTTTCTCTATATTACTGTAATACATTTCTAAATTTATACTAATCTGGTGCTATTTATATTAAATACTACACATGTCTATATACTATGTAAAAATCGTTTATTTTCTTATCATCAATCAATAATGTTGCACTAATCAATATATAAACATTTTGTCCATAAAACGCATGCGTACATATTTGCCACACGTTGCCACCAAATAACTGGTTCCATAAGTTCATTCGCCCATTTTGGCACCACCATCATCACATCGAAAAAATATAACAGCGCATAACTAAACATCACTTGGATTTTGGAAAACAAACCTGCGCCTATTGCTTGCGCATCCGAACTAAATACGAACTAGATAAAATAATATGCACTTATGTAGATCTCTTTACAAATCATTGCTGTGTATATGATATATTGTAGCGCAAACAACCAAGATGAATAATCAACCGGAACTTGTTTGTTTGCTTCAGAATTGCTTTTGTTTTGTTTCTTTGGACGGTCGCTCACATACATTACCGTCATTATTCATTTACTTCGTGTATGCGCAAATACTTTTATAATTCATCTATAAAGTACAAAATATATAATATTTATTTATATACATACATACACACACACGCATATATATTTATTTATACTCAGAAACCATTCATTCATCCAGAAACCAGTGTCAGTGCATTAGTAACACGCGTTAAACATATTATCAAACAATCACTGCACACCAATATACCCAATGTACCGATAGCATACCCCAACTGCTATCACAATAACAAAACTAAAAAAAAAAACAAAGTGTTTGTTGTGAAAACTTAAAAGATTTAAAACAGAATTCTTATAATTAGCAAGGTACGTACTCTCTGAACATAAACATAATCTGAGGTGAGGTTGTTGCCATTGGTTTGCATATATTTTGATAAAATGGTGTTCTAATCGATGTCTTACTTTGCAAACAACAGATCAGTCTGTCAAATAATGCATTTCTTTAAATATAAAACTAGTATAAATTCAACTACATTACCACGTATAGAAGATGTGGTTTGATGCGCATCTGCACAACTGTTAAGATAAAAATTGACTGTTTTCGCAGTGCTGATATAATTCTGCCTAAACCTTCTCTTTATACACAGTGTATTATTATAGACAGACACGGGCATGTGTGAATTGCAAGTGTTTTCGGTTAATGTTGAAATGCAAGCGCTGCCCCGGCACCAAAACGGCGTATCATATGCCATTTCAGAACTTAAAAATATTATCAACGAGTTACAGGTAGTTCACAGGAAGTATATCGTTCACGGCTTGCGCAACATGTGATTAGTTTTTATGTTTAAGCGTGTTGTGAGGAAGTGGTTTGGGGGGTCAGTTAAAGGGTGAATCTTGACTAGAAGATCAATCGATCAGCGCGGGGAAGACTGGCCTGTTCAGCAGTAATCAAAGTTTTTTGTCGAACAGCGGCAACTTGGAGCGTACGGCGCCCTCGCAAACCACCAAGCGTGAACACTTGTTGCGTTGAGGTAACAGATGAGTGCCAATGGTGGTGGTGCTGCTGAGCGACGGCACATGTGGCGGACGTTCTAATGCCTTGTTACGCGCCGTGCGCGGATGCTGATGCAGTAACTGCTTGGACGATCGTCGCTCAAAGTAGTCGACGATGGTAGAAATATTCGGCTGGAGATCTTGTGCTGCCCAGTCGGATCCAGCGAGGCTGGAAATATCTTCACTACTGTCAGTATAGATAGACGAAGCACGTTTACAAAGTGCGTGCAACTCAGCTGGTTCCAGCTCGTCGAGTGATCGCAGTGAGCTTACTGCAGTCCCACTGTCCCAGAGCGAACTTGGCGAAAGACATTCCCCCACAGAAGAATAGAAACCAGATTCACTAGATCCACGTCTGCGTAGAAGGCCAGGTACTGCCGCTTCAGGAACGCCGATTTCAGATAAGTTCGTGGAAGAACCAGTACGAAAGAAATCACGTGAAAATTGTGTAGCCGACTTTTGACCGCCACTACAGCTGACAGTTTTGCGCGCACTCGTCGGTGAGCCTGGCAGAGATCTCGGCGAGTCGGCATTGGTGCTCGTCTGGGACACAGTATCGCTCGTTGTCAGCGACGGTTGCAGTTCACAGCACGAGAAGTTGCCAAGAAATTTTTTCACCCCGCGAAACTGCGCCAGTGCCGCGAACGGATTGGATGTGCGCGGCTTGTAGTGTGGATCCTGATGGCACATAGTAATCGCGTGCCGTCGCGCTTTCTCCGACGGCGACGGATACACTGCCGACTGGCATAACGTGGACACATCCTCGCTGAAAGACCTTCGGTGTGATACTACAACACAACAGGCGTATTACAAGACGCAACCACTGACTAAATTGCTTACTTTTGCGATGTGACGGCGCACAAACTTGTGCGGCAGCGGTGAGGGCAGGTAGTTGCTCGACACTTTTTGCGGCGGCACAGCCTCCAGGAAGGCGCGGCACTGCCGACGGCAAAGCATCGTTAAGAATGCGCGTCAACTTATGCTCGATGTCGACAAAGGCCGGTCGCTTGGGTGGCTCTATCACACAACAGGTGAAGGTCAATTGCAAAAATTCCGGGATGACAGAGGATTCGCACATCTCCAGAAAAGCGAGATAATCAAGTCCAAAGTTGTCCGTGCGAGGTAACTGATCTGGATCAGCTTCAACGCGCGCAATGAGCTCGCACAGCACAATGCCGTAGCTAAACACATCCGAACTCTCGTCGTAGTACTGCCCTTTTAAACATTCGGGGGAAATCCAGTATGGTGAACCAACCGTACACAACTTTGCAGTTGTTGACGGATCGGGGATTCGCGCCGCCAGTCCAAAATCGCCTACCACAGCCATTCGTTCATCATTCTCGAGGAGTTTAATAAGGACGTTCTACAAAATAAAAATAAAACAATCAGTAGTTGTTACAATACATAGGCTCCTGCCTTACTTTACTGGTCAGGTCCCGGTGGAATACCCCTTTAGAGTGGAGATAGGTCATGCCCCGCGCAATGTCTCGTGCGAGAGACACCCTTGACGTTTGTGGCAATTCAACAGCACGATTCTGAATCAATTGCTCCAGTGATCCACCGTTGATATACTCCGTGAGTGCATGCAGCTGCCCCTCGTGTACACACGCACCCATAAACGCCAAAATATTCGGATGTGAAAGTTTATTCATTAATTCTACCTCCTTCAGCATATTGCGGCGATTCGAACGCAGTAGATTCATCTTCAGAACCATCACTTGTCCAGTTACCCGATGCGTCACCTAAAAATATCAATTTGCAAATTTCATGTACACCAACAATTGCAGGCATGCTTCATCAATCTCAAAAGCAAATTTTTCACATGGCACCAAAAACAGAAAAAATTCTTGTCAGCCAGCCAAGAGATGTGCGTACAGAATTGAATTAACGTGGTCACTGCGGCGTGGGCGACAGCGATAATATTTACAACCAAGAGTCCACACTATTATTAACGAAAAACAATCAATTTAAATCCTATTACCTGAGAGAAATCTTAAACTTTGAAAAATGAATTAAGTTTATACTTCTTTTAGTGTCTTTTTCGTTTGTTCAAAGACAAAATAATTCGTGTCTCCCATATAACGTGAACAACGCACTATATAATGAAACAGCAACAATTAACATAAAATTTCATAAAACTTCATAGCTACAGAGACGACGATGATGGAACACTATACATGTGTAATATAAATAGCTCTGGTAGAGGTGCAGCAATGCAGGCAAAGTGCCAACCAAGGGGCGAAAGGTAAGCATTTCAAATGCATAGCAATGCACAGTGAAAACTCTGCACTGTGGGAAATATATTAAAATTTTACATTCAATTCAATCTGTATTTAAACTGTGTTTAAATTTAAATTTTCTAAAAGCAAATTATTTGCACTTATCTTCACATAATGTTCAATGTGAGAGGAAATATTTATCTAATTGTACTGTGTTAATAGAAGTAGGCGATTTTCAGTTCGATTAATTTATAAAAATTAAAAGTGTATAAATATATTTCACGTGTGTGATACTACATTCATTTATAACAACCAAAACTACGTCTTAATAGATGGCATAAATATTTAAATACTTATTAGTAACAGAAGTTACAAAACAGGCATTCAGATGGTCAACGTCGAAAATCCTAGGGCTCTTTTAGCGCTTAGGCTTCGCTATCGTTTTTGATTTACAACATAAAGCAATCCATGCCAAATGCGCCTGTGACACATGCCACACACACACAGACACACAATATGCAGACAATAATTCAATTCGTCATAGCTAAGAAATCTCCGTCGGGCTTATTCAATATTCAATATTCAGATATGAGTAATATCGAAGTAACAACATTTGAGTATTTGAATAAAAGAAAAATTTGATGTATTTTAAATCTTAATCATAAATTATATCGATATTCAACGCAACATTTTTTTTGCTTCTTTAATTAATTAAAAACAATTAAACATTGATGAAATTTGAGTTGAGATATTATAACAAGCACAGTAGTGGGGATACACTGTATTGTACTGAGAGTTCTGAGTACTGCTCCCAATGACAGCTTTTACTCGTTGTTTATGGCTCAGAGAGTGCTATGCTTAGCGTACTCGGTACCCTCAGTGCAGTGTATCCCCACTACTGTACTTGTTATAATGTCGTCACAGGCTACTACGACTAATCGTGGCGCGTTCGTAAACAACTTGAATATCATCAATTTTTAATTGTTTTTAATTAATTAAAGAAGCAACAAAAAAAAGTTTTGCGTAGAATATCGATATAATTTATGATAAAGATTTAAAATAGATCAAAATATAAATAATTTAAAAAAAAATTCAAATACCCAATTACTGGAAGTCTTTACGAAGAGGCACACTGATATGATCGTATGCCGTAAAGACGCTCCCGTGCAGTTCAAAAAACCTTGCAACAAAGCGGGAGCAATAATAGTTGCAATTATAATCAATTATAACATTCTGTTTGTGTATGCAACTCTATTATTTTTGTCCAAATTCAACCGTAAATAACCGCAAGTCGCATTTCACTTTATATTATTGAAGGTGGTATTATCACCTGTTTCTCAATAATTCATGTAATACTGAAATTTCCTAGAGCATTACTTTGCAATACATCACTACTGTCAATCCAATATTCTACTGAAGCAAAAAAATTATTAACAATTAACAGCAATATTTGCAAATTTGCATTAGCACCATTCGTGCATTTATTGATGTAAAATTCTTCCACCATTGCGTTTTTAGCAGTTGCAATAGTTTTTCTACTCGCAGGTAAAAGATTTATTGCAATCTACTGTAAATAGCGTGCACATTCTTAAATTACGAACAGCAACACACAAACGGCAATCGCACTTGGTTGGCAAAACAAAGCGCAGTAGACATTGCCATTTACCACAAAAAATAAAGGAGATGTAAAACTTTCCCATATTAATAAACATGTAAATCGGAATGATTATTAATGACAATGAAATGTATGCACGTTTACGCAAACACAAAAAACCAAGTATACAACGAAAGTTTACACCACTTTCCATTTACTTTTATTTAATTATATCCTCTGTTGAGTATCCTCGGGCTGATTATTTATTGAATTGATATAATATGAAATTACAATGTTTTATTTTTACGCGAAAATCAGCTATGCTTTGAAAATATATTCGAGATGACCAGTGTTGCAGGTAATAGAATGTAGTTATACTAGAGTTTGACGGTGTTGTGAATTGAGTATTTGAATAAAAAATAATTTTGATGTATTTTAAATCTTCATCATAAATTATATCGATACTCAATGCAAAAAATGCAAGTTGTTTACAAACGCGCCACAATCAGTAGGCTTGCATGTGACGCCATTATAATAAGTACAGTAGTGGGGATACACTGTATTGTACTGGGAGTTCCGAACACTGTTCACAATGGCAGTTTTTACTTGTTGTTTATGGCTCAGAGAGTACTATGATCAGCGTACTCGATACCCTCAGTACAATGTATCCCCACAACTGTACTTGTTATAATGTCGTCACAGGCTACTAAGACTAATCGTGGCGCGTTCGTAAACAACTTGAATTTCATCCATTTTTAATTATTTTTAATTAATTAAAGAAGCAATAAAAAAAGTTTTGCGTTGAATATCGATATAATTTATGATGAAGATTTAACATACATAAAAAAATTAATAATTTTTTTTAAATTCAAATACCCAATTGTCTGATTCCATTATAATATATTATGCAACGGGCACAAAATGACGCACATTTTGCACGTGTTTCAAAGTTTGCGACAGGAACCGAAGGCGAGGGTTGCAATTCAAAGGAGTTGCAAAATTGCTAATTTTTGTGAGTTGCATACTATATGTTTTTATACGACAACCATAATTATAAAAATAAATATGCATTTATTATCTGATTTCTTGAAAATAACTACAAAGCTGTTTGTAATGCACAAACTGATGACATTTGTTATTTGACGTTATATTGTTTAAGCCACCTTAGTTTTTGTTATTAAAAACAGCAGACCGAACTCGAAATATTCATATTGCACTCGTTGCCTAGCAACCGGTGCGCAATGAAATTCAGTACAAAATGTAGCTTCTTATGATTCAATTTGCACTCTTAATATGAACATTTTTCGATGTTGTAGAAATCATTGTTTTCATGCAGGTATCATTTTCGAACCAGTACCAAAAAATCCATAATATAATAAAATGCACTAATAATGACATAGTATACCAAAGCTTCAGCTTTTTTCAGTTTACTAGTGTCATCGAAATCAAAATATTATATAATATCAACCAAACGCTATTCATTGTGTCAAAAGCTAAAAATGTAGTATAATTTTTACGAATAAAATCATAGAGTAAAGTAACAAAGTAAAAAACGTATTGTTACTACCAAAAACAAGAACGAATGTATGTTTGGGACGCACTACCATTGCGTAAATAGCATGAAATAATGTGATTCTATTTCGATGCTGAGCATAAATCTCGCTTTTCAGCAAAAAATTATGCGAGCATTTTGGGTACGAAGGTCATGATTTTGGCAGCAGGTCGATAGGCCGAATATGCATATTTTGCATACCTCACTCAAAAGTGAGGTATAATTAATAAACTACGCAATATCGTCTAAATAGACCAATTACCGCTAATAATTCTTTACCCCCACTAGTTGAGCAAAACAAGTTGTGTGCAAGTGCATTTGTATTGACATATCCAAGTGACATGCAGTCATAATCTCAGAAACTCTGACAAATAATTGATGTGCGGAGTTCTTGAATGATCTTCTTGCTACAAGCCTGATAAGCTTCACACAATAAAATGAAGTTTCGGACGAGTTAAATGAAAAAGCGTTGTACACAACTAAGCCAGCAAACAAATGTGCTGCGCTTCGTTCTTCTAAGTTACTTTGCGTTTAATTAGAAAGAATAAATACATTATTTCAGATAAATACATTTTTTTCACGATTCCTAAAAAAGATAGCGTATAAAATTGCTGAATATAAGGTAATAATACAAAAGGTTCGTATGCCTGCTAAATATTTCAATAAATAACAAAACGCATATGGTGTAAGCATCGACAAAATAGAAATAAATTATGCGCATTCGTCCACATCAGACACATTCATCAAAAACGCACAAGCAAAAAATGCGCACAGAGTACACAGACCGCGCAAAATTGTTTTCTGCTGCGGTCTAGATATTCAACGGAATTAGAAACGTGAGCATGATTTGTAAATTTGATTTAAAAAAACATTATATTTAACATCTACAGGGTAATCTTCCTTAGATAATTTTAAAGAGAAAATCGTAATAAAAAAAGATTGTAGGAGTCCTCCAGCTCAAATGGGAGCTTAAAGAAAGAACTGTGGATGTGCCAACGTTGTTACTGTTAATAGTAAGAGCGAGTATTGTAAAAACAAAATTAACAGTTGCCTGCACCTCGTTCATAAAAGTAGATGCGTTATTTTTCTAAACAACGTCACGATTGAAGTATGTACCTCTATGCATCTCTAGATTTTGATTATCCGACCTAATTGAAAAATTAACTTATTAAAGGCAAAAATAGCAAAATACTTCTAAAGAATCAATTTATAAATGACTTTATAGACATTATGAACATTTCAAGCAAAGTCTAAACAACAGAATCATTGTTCATTCCCATGTATTAGTAGCCAGTAATTATTCAAAGTCAAAGCTGTTCGTTTATTTGAAGTTCAGAAAATTGGAGTCCTCTCACTATAAAAAATCAAACATAATTCGGATGCAAATAAACATAGTTCTTTAATAAAATAATTATATACAAATTAAATCCAAGTCACAAATTCAGCGTAAATGCCCAAATTGATATCCATGAGTCTATAAACATAAGTCTATTATGTACGGAACTGAATTTATTACATTTTAGAGCATATTTGGCGTAATGAGTTGAACTGCCGCAAGAATTCGTTGTCTGTCAACCTCAAAATTTGCAGGAGGTGTTTCATAAACTTTTGCTTTTAAGAAACCCAAAACAAATAAGTCATTTAGCGACAAAAATGAAAATACTATGAAATCGACAAAACACAAAGTATTAAAAGATTTCGTCTAATAATTTAAATAAATTTGTTGACACTGACACTTCTTTTCTTAATTCTCACAGGCCACCTTCCAGCCAATATTATTTTATTGTCCCATTCATAAAAACAAATGTCAATACATTGTTGCCTACATACATTGTATTTTAAACTAAAAATTGTTTTTCAGGAAGTGTTTAAAACAATAAAGTTCAATATTAAATGAACTTGTATTAAAATGAGAGTTGGCATTCGCAGTCTAGAACGCAATACTCACTTATTAAACGCATTTGCTCTCATAAAATATGCCTATTTCTGTACCGAAAACTAATACTTTGAAAGGCTCGTGAGGTGCTTTAACTCCCGTTACGACAAATCTTTACTTTTTTTTCAATTTTATTATATGATCCTAAATAGTGCTTTTGTAAATTGTTGCTTAAAATTTAAAGCTAACTGCTCCAGCTTAGAAGAAATTGTCATTTTTTGTTCAACCAAGTACTCAAAATTAATACTTCGCCCAATTTTAACTGACTGTACTGAAAATCAAATGTACTACGCTAATTTGGCAAGTAACATTAATAGTTGGCGCATTTAATAAAAATTGCAAAATGGCATAACACTTGCTAGATGATTTCTTAAATTATGAACAATTTTTTTGTAAACGATCCGAGTTTTGAACAAATTGTTCTGAGACACGGAGAGTCACGTTAAGAAGTGTAAGCGAGACAGGTAGTGACGCCACTTTTACTAATGTGTAAGACGGATACTTACACTATTCGACTAGTGCAAGCGAGACAATAGTCGCTATTGTACATTATTGCAAATACAATGCTGCACTAATTAATTGAAAATTTCAATAACCTATCGACAGCAACAAAAACATCGGTTGAACATGATCATATGAGCTTACCTATGTTTGGACTTATAAAATAGCACGATATGTCCTGGCACTAAAGCAATGAGCCAGCGTGAGCAAGGTTTCTAATTATTTCCAATTAAAACGCACTAAAATGCAATTTATACAAACGTAAATGGGATTAAAAACCGGAAAGCACCAACACCACTGCTAACGTTTCCATATTTTCTGCACCACCACATTTAAATGTAATTGCCAGCAATTGCATACACCAAACAAATTTATTTCCTTACATTTCTATTAGGCGATTTCTTTTTAAATTCATACAAATTACACCTCTGCACATGTCTACGCGCCGTGACGTAAAAGTTTTAATAAATAATGCGGAAGAAAAACTCAGAATAGATTTCTTTCACTTTTCACCTAACCAACAGCCGGCCACTGAGAGCAAGCTTTTGCATCGTTTTCTTCACGTTTTATCAAATTTAAAATTAGTTTTATTTTTCGCATTTTTACCCGCTTCCTCTTTCCAATTTTCAAAAGACACTGGCGAGCATGAATAAAATGTATTATTATTTGAAATTACCTTGTAATTAGATGATATTCGTTTGATGCAGGAAAAACCAGTACTTACTCGCAAAGAAAGTACTATACAAACCAAGACGCCAGAAAGCTACTAAAATTATGTACTTATAATGGAAACATTCAAAATTTAATTTCAACGAAATTAAAATGAATTTCATGATTGCTGCATTTTTTAACAAAATTTCAAGAACTAATAACCATGTTTCAAGCTGTTTTCTAACTGAGTGCCAAATCGGCGCAGTGCTGAATCGGCGAGAGTGTAGTACACGCTGGTACCCTTTAAATTCTCTCAGGCAAAAAGAAAGAAAAGTTGAATTCATTTCTTCAATAATCATTGAAGACATTTGAAGTTGATAAAGTATGAAAATGAAATCCGCAAACAAGAGAGACGACAAAAACCACTTTTTGAGTAGTCTCCATAAAATTTATAGTCAAGCTCCCTGATCGAAACAAGATGTTATTTAGATAAAAGATCAGCAATTATTATAAGA
>JAODGA020029295.1:0-11410 GCA_027574885.2 Drusilla canaliculata | reverse complement strand
TATTGACATCAGCGCGCTTTATCAATTTATCCATTCTATTATCAACTTTACGATGCGCCATGCCCAATGGGGCAGCCACAGATTAAACTGCGAGCAGCGAATTTAATTTCCCTGCGCTTGGTAAATCAGCGCGCGTATCAAATATTTTATCAAACTGTGGAGAGAGCATATTAGGGAAAGCACTCGGACGAATTAAATTTTTTCGCCTGCTTTTCGTTTCATCGCCACACGCGCCACCATTTAAGCGCTTCGGTTTATTGTTTCTACCTTTTTTTCTTGCTTGTGACGAGCAAGGTTGAAAGGGAGCACTCAAATTCAATACTTGTTATTCGGTGGTGCCATCGTATTGATATTGTCACGTTCTGGAATGTATAAGAGATGTAAGAGATTCTTGAGACGTCTGCGGGACCGGGACCCTTTCAGTAATATCTTGTCACATTTAATACACTCTTTCTTTTTTTTTTTCTCTGGAATGATAATTTCTTCTAGATAAAGGTTTGTAAGCAATGTTTTTGCTGTTTTCTCAAAGAAGGGATTACTTATATGTATACGAATTGTTCTAAATTACAGTAAAGAGTAGGAGCATAAGTAGAGATCTGTAATGGCCACGCCACTAAAAGTGGCAAGTCGATAAAGTAAAAATAAGTCGGAGTCGGTTAATATTTCAACACGGGCATTTTGACACCGTTGTATAATTCATAAGGGTCGGCTCAGGTCCGCTGCTCTCGGCTGTCTCGCGGAGTGCGTTTCGCCACAGTGTTTTAATAAATGCCCAGTCCGGGAGCAGTCCGGCACCGAATCGAAGGCACTTTATGTCCCGGGGACCGCTATTTATACCATTGCGTGGCCATTGAATAAGTGTGTCTAATGTGGGCACTATAATACTATCATCGGCAGAGCGACGCGCCACCTACCCTCGCAGGTTGGATCTTCCGAATGCATTAGCATTGCCTCTGCGCGCAGCGTTATTTATCGTCAAATATTTTACCGTCAGGTTAATTCACTTTTCCATTAGCAACTCGCCGAAAATGTGAGCGCCACAGACAGCTCTCGAGGCGCTCAGCAAACGCCAAACACGCATCCATTTCACAAATGGCGAAAGTTTTTATTTGGTCTTGCCGGAGTCTGGCCGGTGAGAACGTCCTTGACTGATGATGCTACCCACATACCCCATTTGCCAATATTGATCTACTTATCCGTGGCGTGGCCTTGATAAACTTAAATCGGACTTTAATGACTTAGATTGAGACTGTCTGTGTTGCGTTGATCCACTTCAAATTCGCAGGCGACAGCTGGACGCGTTTGGCAATGCTTGGCTGCCGTTTTCCTAATAATGGGTATGGTTGCATATTGGAATCTGGATATCCGAGGGTTGCGGGACTTGCGGGCTTAACCCGAAGCGATATGCAATCCACCATGCGTGTGGAAGGTAGCTTAATATTACAAACAATAAATCACTTTCGTCGTCACTACTTCCCTACCCTGGCTATAGGCCTACGATACCCATATACTTGGGTGTACGTCTGATCTATCGTACTTTCCCCAATATTGAAATTCATAGACTAGAGGTTAGATAGGTTGTTAGGAGGCTCATGTTGTTAGTATTCGTGTTGCTGTTTCCAAAGAATTAGTAGACATAGAATTGCTGTTTTTGCTTCATGAACTCTTTGGTTGATTTTGTTGGATAAATGAGTAGAACGCTCAACATTGCCCACCGGATGTTACCATGCCAATATTGTCTACGTGATATGCTCGCCATTTATTTGCCAGAAGGTTGCAGCATCTAAATCCAGGAAGGCAAGCCAAAGTGGACTACGTAGACCTGATACCCGTTCTAACCAACAACGGTCTGACCCACCTAACCTCAATTACGACGATGCACAAGTGCGAATTTTGCGTTGTATGGACCAGCTTTAGTTACTTCTAGCTTCGACATGAAACGTAATTTGATGAATTTGGCTCTGTTGCCGGATTGAGCGTTTGCTGGGTTGCCGTGTTTCAGCCCGTAACACTTTGCAGGCGAAGGTATAATGAGCGCAACGCGGCGAATCAAAGGCGGTGGGGAAAAAGACGGCGCGCGAAAGTACGAGATTTCCTTTTTATATTCTTAAACTTGGTGGCGCGTTGCACCTAGGCGTCCGGCCACTCGAAACGACTGGCAATTGCGCGCAGCACGGCAAGACTCCTTCAGCGCCAGACGCAGAAAGACGCATAGGGTTGTGGTAATGCGCGTCCGCTCCGAACACCCAACGACGGACATCGCCGGAGGAAGGAGCGCAATGCAAACGCGTAAAAAGTCCACACAAACGCCGCCGCCATTAAACAACAGCGACGCGAAACTGCGACAACGACGGGGCGAATGTCGTGCTCATAAAGCGTTTAGGAAATGGGAAAAGTTCGCATTGCGCTCTGTATTCCGGCCAAGCGTTGTTTATGCGCGGCGCAATGAAAGAAAAACTTAAAGCGCTGCAACGCCTGGCAAGTCCCGAAGTTCATCTCGGCCTAGACTGAATCAAATGAGTGACAACGTGACAACATTGGAGTTATATTCTCAAAACAATTGATAAAGTGCAAACTTTGCTGGATTAGGATCAAGACATTCAATTTACTGTATCAACTTTTACTTTTACATTGCATAGTCCCGGTTGCAATGCAAAAGCTGATTTGTAAATTTAAGCGCACAATTTACGCTCAACTAAAGCAGGTAAAATAAATAAAACTTTTGAAATCGATTCGCTTTGCAAATTGTATAATTCAACTTTACAAATCTGTGGGCAGAAGTAAGAAATCCCTCGAATATTTCCGCCAAACTGAGAAAGTTTTTGCCAAGTTTTGGGCAAATGAAATGATTTTTGCAAATTGCACTAAGGGAATTGACGCGCACTGCGTCGGAGGAAAATTCAAGGAATTGCCTAAAATGTTTGCAACAAACGAACACAAAAACCGGCATCAAGGAGATACATAAATTGCAAAGGGGAATATACAAGAAGAAGAAAAAAAAAAGAAAGGAAAGCGCAGGCGACGCGCTCTCCTTAGATGTAGTTCTAAATATGTTTTCTTGTCAACTTTTTCCTGCGTTGCTGCCGCGTTACGGAGATGTGGGGGCATGAAACAAAAGAAACGCGAACATCTTCAGGACGGAATGGGTAAATGAAGATGAACAGCAAAGTGGAATTAAAGTTTTTTCTTTTCATTTTAAACAATAAATTGCGTAAACTTTTCCGTAGTTGGCCGCATGGTGCGTTCGGCAACCGGCTGGTGCTTTTCCTGAGTTTGAGTCTGATTCCGTTGGAAGTCCCAAATTGTCGAAGTTATCGATGTCAATGTCGCTCCAATAAAATCTATGAAATGCGGGATATTGGAGGAACTCCGCTTGTCGCTCCTGTGATTTGAGACGGTTTCCTGCGTTTATTGCGTTTTCGTAGCTTTTCATGTATTTCATTGGAAAGCGATAGTGTTTTGTCAGATAACAACGGTGTAAGAGTGAGGAAAAATAAACACACGTGCAACCACAGTCGCATACAAGAGCGCTGCGCAAGCGCGCTGCGAATGTCTGCCAAAGGAAGACATTGCACACCAGAAGTCGGCATCGATGAATGTCTTTGTGCCAGTTGCGGTTATTGAAGGATTAGAGTTCCGCTTTCCGAGTTTGGGTTGCACCCAAATAAAAGATGTTGTACTGAAAGATATGCTGAGACAATAATGCGTTCTGAGGTAGATATAGTAGGATACAATGTTTTGAAATTGAAACCGGCTATAAACCATTCCAATGGTATAATGGAATCAAACAGATAAATGGGTGCGAGGCACATGCAAGATGTCCAATATCCCGAGGAGGAGACAGATGGAGAGACATACCGATAGCAAATGTCGAAGACGGTGGAAATGGGGAGCGTTTGAAATTGAGACTACAGACGAAATCGTCATGAGGCCTTGCATCCGGCCGCATATTCCCCAATGATGCCTCTGTATACCCAGAGTCTATCGAACCACTACGAGCGGTTGGGAGCTGCTAGGTTTGCGAGGAAGTTATAGTTTACCACCTTCAAGTAGTCACTCTTCCGGCGCCTAGTTGCAAGTACGATTCTCTAAGTCTCAACTTCGACGTTTTGAATCGTGAATGGCAGTCCTAGGGCGCGTCTGCTGTCTTGGGCGGTAGTGGGGCCGGGTGTGTGTGTGGGCCGTTATTGACTAGCTGGTCTCGTGTTGGGTTCAATTTCGTGCAGTGCCAGTGCAACTGCAAGACACCCGGGCTCCGCACTAAGCCACTCATCCGGTAATAGCTAGTAAAACGTTTAGAAACCGTTAAAGACCCTCATCAGGACCCCCGGTTGGGGGCGACGCGGGTGGGCCGCATCGCTCAGCTGCAGGAGATGCCGACTGCGACCTCAACATTTCGGTGCACATTACCAGCGCCCGCACACCGCACGAGTAAATTCCGCATAAACCCCAGTTTCCTAATTTCAAAGACGCCACCACGGAGATAGTGCCCCGCGGCTGGCAAGTTATTGTCTCGAATTGATGTAATTACACCGGGTTACAATCTGCATTTGCACAATGTTTCTTTACTCTCCGGGCGCGCAAATGAGGGATACAAAAAAGGAACACATGACGAGATTTCACCTGTCAATTACTTCCGGAATGGACGACGTCAAGCGCCCGAGTGACTCAGAAATGGGATGTGATCGGCTCGAGGAAATCCGGTCAAAGCATAACGAAGATAAGAAATGTGGCGCATAACAATAAACAATAACCATAACCGGAAGCATGACCCGAACAATAAAAAGAACTCTATTCCACGTCGAATACGACGAGATTGGAATACAAGGAGCAGGAGAATAATCGACGCCACGAAAATACACTCAAGCGCAGGATTTGGTTTATTATCTCTACAAGCGCAATTTCCGTGAAAATGGGTGCAGGGAAAAAATTTACAGCATGTTATCGAATCAAATCAAAATGTGGCCTGCTGGGTCAGTCAGACTAATGAAACCGTACTACATGCATAGTTACCTAATCCGCACCAAGCGTAATGCCAGATCAATCAATGATAATTGAAAAGAAAGGGGGCGAGAGATGCGCGTGTGGGGGAAGGTTCGAGATTCACATATATTGAAGCAAACTCCAAAACGCCAGCCAGCAGTGAAAACAAGCTGCAGATGAAAAGCGATGGGTCTTGCATTCACACAAACGAGGAACGAAACGACTACACACCGGCCGCAGGAAGATATACGAATGGCGACGAACACGAAAACAATGACCGACCGCCACCGCTGCTGCCGCCACCGCCGCCAACGTTGGGATCCGTTCGATATTCGACCATGCCGCAAATTCCAACAATAGATTCATTCTTTCCACCAATGAGCACTAAGCAATAAGCAGTAATAATGGTAGTCTTGGTCCAAGGTACTGACTACCGCACTCACACAAATGCAACCACACATACATGAACACCGAGGATATAGAACACAGAAAAAATATGAGCAAAGCGAAAAAACACTCTCCTGCTGAACGTGGATTTTCCGGCAAAAAGCAATAGAAAAAAATGCCAGCTGCTAAATCGATGGAGTGTTCCGGCCCATTCTGAAATGACCGGTTCGAGTCAAGTGCTGAAACTTTTCGACATTCGAAATTCAATGATTTCGATATAGAAGGATACTCCTCCTTTGTCTAATTACTTTCGAATTTATATTCGGAAAACTTCCAAAAGATACTCCCAACAATGTTTTCTCTTCATCGACACTCTTTTTAGTTTGCTTCAATTTCCTTCAGTATTACATGGTACCTATTACTTTGCATCTAATAGAGAAGTATTGAAACTAGAGTTTTACTACTTAAGGTCGTAACAATTTAAGCTTTTTGTAACAGGATCGTTGTGTCACTTGACTGGCTTTTATGAGTTGGTGCCAATCTTCATCACCTTGCATGGTAATGCAATCCGTTGTATCGCATTAAGCTCACAGCGCTACAAATTACACTTCACTTCTTCCCGGCCATGTTATAGTTAATAGTTTAGTAATTAATTAATTAATTTGCTCGTCTATGCCTCGCTATTAATTAAAACTTTCACTACTTTGCCGCAGCCGCCGTGTTTGGCGCGTGTTGCATTTCGAACCAACTTTGCTCCAAAGTAAACCAATCTTAGCCGGGCACTTATTAATACTTTGCATTCGGGCGACGGTTTATCTTCCACATGTCTGACATCAAAGCCGCGCCGCCAAGCCCGTACGATATAGTCTGCGGGCGGATCTCGTTCACAATGTGCCGTAGAATATTAACGTTTTACGATGTATGTCCGGGGCATTCGTAACAATTCGGTGTGAAGCCGAGTGCTTTATCTGCCTGACTCCTGGAATGGGCCCCGGGCCAACATGTACGAAGTGCATTCGCACATAAATGTTCTCGCAGGCCGTTCGCTACGCGGAATGGTGTGTTGGCGTCTATTTGCACCTTTAACTTCTTAACGGGACACACACGCCAGGAGCAAGCTCCTTGACTCGCCGAAACTCGGCGAAACTACTTGCTGAAATAGGCCATAACCACTACGTAATGTTGGCTTAGCCGAGCGCCATACAAACTATAGCGGAAGCGAAAAGGACAAATAATTGCGTTAACTCGCACGCCTACCATTCTACCGGCGTTGCTGTTACCTGTTGAATTCACTTTGAATCGGATGATTTCAAAGAAATCATTGATCAAACACGGAAAGCATCTATCAAGCAATATGAGAGACCCTAGAAAGTCCGAAACTTGTACAAAGTTATACATACTTACAACTTACAACTTAGACTAATAAAGTAATATTTTAAAGAACATATTACGTTCCCGTTATGAACTAATGGGGTATTAGTAGATGTCGGGAAGCAAATATCAACCAACCTATCACCTCCGAAACACGAAAATGCTCGGATTAGAGTTGGAAACTTTCACGTTAGCCGGAATAAAGCTGCTTGCACTTTTCCCTCCAAAATCGCAATGTAACGTGTTTTGAATGCTGATGCTCTGTGTGTGACGTTATCGGAGCGAACCTGTGGTGGCGGAAATATTAATGGAACCGTCTCCCAGATAGATTTGGATTTTTGCGTTGATGACCTCGGAAAGTCCAATAAAAAAGCTCCAGCCAACATCCAACAGCCAGCATTCTCCCCCACCCCCTTTTTCGAAACTTTTCCTATGTACGAGTTTGAACTGTCGTTATGCGCATATACGTATCCAGCTAGTAATTTTTTGGTTGGAGGCGCAAAAAAACCGGCCATGGTTTAGGGTTTCCAGTCGAACGTTTCCGCCACCAGCGCAGCGCCGGTGGCGCGTCGCTCAAATTATGTGAATTATGTTGTGCATTTTATCAACTGTTTATGCGCGTGTCATGGAAAAAATAGCGCTTTTATTCCGGCTTTATTATTTCCACAACTTTGCCCGTAAAAGCGGCTCAACAATGCACAATCGCTGGAAGTATGTCTGCGAATACTGCCTGTTCCGCTAAAAGCTCGAATTTGTTGGCAACCGCAACCACTGCGGTTTTGCATCGCATAATTCGGTTTTGCACATCTTAGACAGAGACCAAGAGCAAGCCAAAATTACATTCCACAAATTGATATTGTTTTGCTCAGTTATTAATCAGGTTAAACCACTAGAAGATAATGCAAATCCCTTCGAAATTAGTTTGCGTATTCATGACCTGCATAAACAAATTTCACAGCATGCCCAACTAGGCGTAGATCAGTAGTGGAGGAACGCGTGCATTTTACGCAAGAGGGCGCCGCAGACCGAAAATGAAATTTCATGCCCATCGTGCTGCTGTTGGGGGGGGGGAGGCGCGCGGAATGAAAAGAACGCCGGATGGGCGGATAAAGCACTCGCACGTACGCGGATTAACCGTAATGGCAATGCCATCAAAAATGAAATAAATGTACCGCATTCACGTTCTCAAGTGGCGCCGTATTAATTCGTTATCAAGGCGGCGGCGAGGTGGCGCTAGTGGCGAGCCGGAATGTCACGCCGCCCAAGCCGCAAGAAAAATGGATATTATACTTTTAATTGCGCCACATTCATCAAATGCATTCCCGAAACGAATGAAGTTTGCGCCTTGAGTAGGCAGTAATTCTCCGCGGTGGAATCTTGTTCCATTGTTTATGATGAAGTCGCTCGATTAAAAGTCGCCCGTGTATTGTGTTACTATTGTGCAGTTTTAATGCCACTTGGATGTTGGCAATAAAAAGTTAGTGGCAACTGAATTTATTGTCTCATTTCGATGTTGTGAATTAAATAAATCGTCAGCGATTCATAAAATCAGAGAAAATTAATATCTGTAATTTCAAAGGTCATTGACTCTTGAGAAGTACTGTCTCTTTTCATCTGTATATGTGACGTTTTCGGATAAAGTGTGAAAAAATGTGGGCCACTGCAGCGCTTTTCATAACCGTGTAAATGTTATCGGAACATTACATATGATTGCCAGCAGGATGAAATGTTGTGAAGACACCCAAGTAGAAAACAAGGGAGGATGTGCGGTACATACCGCTCCAATGTGGCAATAAATCTACATAATCGGTGTGTGATAAGGCACTCAGTGTATTAACACACTTTTTGCGCGTGTTTTGCTGCAATAAGCACGTTCGTCTCCCGGCCGCGTTTGCGCTTATCACCATGAAGCCGGGATAATTGTATCTTCCATGGTGGTAGCTTCAAGGGAGCGTATCTCATGCGCGACACTGTCGACAATCGAAAGCATTCATGCGCGGAAGATTCGTTAAGAATTTCCCGGTTGAGCTAGGCATGGGTTTAACTACACATTTCCAGTTTAATAGTACCTAGTTCCATTTTGAAGAGTCTTCTTTCAGAATCGGAGGAAGAAAATATTTTCTTCAAAAATCAATTCTTCCTAGAAACATGTTACAAACATCAATTAGGGGTCATTCAAATCCCTAACTCATCTACAATTTCCAAATAACCAACTATTACCATTTTTGAGCAATTTTAAATAGGGATCATTGACCTTTGATTAAATATGTTTCTTCTGGGTTGATCTAAGTCATAAATGTTTTGAACCATAAACAGAATAGAATAGCTATAGAGTCCTACAACTCTTCCTCAAAGCACACATTCATCTTCTTTCAGAATCGGAAGGGAAAATATTACCTTCAAAAATCAATTTTCCCAGAAACATGTTACAAACATCAATTAAGGATCAATCAAATCCCTTGCTTATCTTCTACAATCTCCAAATAAGGAACTATTTAAACCTATTACAATTTTTGAGAAATTTTATGTTTTTATACCATTTTTGTTGACCACTGTTCTAAGGTCTTTATGGTACTCTGATATCAATGTCAATACTTGATCACATTCCATTCAGAGTTGAGAAGTAAAATTATAACAAGTATAAGCATGTGGTACACATGTGGAGACATCCTCTTGGACTACCCTTGCCCCGATTTATGCATCAGTGTCGGCCAAATGTGCCGCACTCCTATGGGAGCTTTTACTTCTCCCCACTCCTAATTGTACACCTTCCACCATTGTTGAGCCCCACACATACGGATTACACACGCCGTGAACACATTTATTTAGTCAGGGAATACGACTGCGAATGCAATGCCCAAAAGACTGGAAATGTTTATTATTTGTGCAAAGCCCACCTGTGAACACCCCTCCACTAGATGCAGAGCTTTGTCGAAGTGTTTGGCACTTTCATGGGATTAGTGGTTGTGCAGCGCGAGGCTGTGGGGCACACACATGCGTGTGCGCAAAGAACTAGTGCTAAGCCGCGAATAATGAATACAAATTGAAAAATTTAAATATAATTATTGCTCGCTGCGTGCTGCTCTGTTGATGACTAATTAGTTTCCGCTCGGTGAGGAATTATGAACATTCAGATCTGATTGAAATTCGCCGGCGAGTGTGTCAAATGATGTAGGTGACATATTCACGCGATTACAAATTAGTTTCCGCTTTGTTTCCATGCAATAACTTTGGTTTTAATATTCTTTTATCGAATTGTATAATGACATATGTAAATTCTTTAATAATGTTTTCTTCTGTAAGGATTAAAAATTAATATTTTCTAATTACTAAAGTTATTATATTGGTAAATGTGGTTTCTCAATAAAGGTCATTGAACCCTAGTAAAGAATCTTTAATTTTTAAGATTATCTGCAGCAAATGTTTTTATAAGAAGAGGTATTTGAGTTTAATTTTACCGAAATATAATGACACGGTGTTGCTGCAAGAGTGCCGATTTCATCCGCAATGAATTTCCCTTTTATCCTGATTTCCCGCGCTTATGGCCTCGTTTGCCGTCTGCGCATTCGACTAATTCCTAATTACCGACGCCGACGGATCTCGTGCATGACGCGTCGCGCCGGAATTATGGCTTTGTATTTGGCGCCCAAAATGCCATCGCACAGGTGAAACACACGTCAGAAAGAAGCACAATATCAGGACCCGCTTGAGAGCTGGAAATAAATGGTCGCACGCCAACGAGAATAAACGACGGCTCGCTTAGCGCCTCCACCTTTATCTGCCTCGTTATCATTACTCTTCGCATGTTGCCATAATACAATATATATTGGAGTTTATTCTAGAGGTTTCACTTGAGCCGCGTGCGGTTGGTGAAACTTTCAAAGAATCAAGGGTTTTTCCATTACGCGACCCAGCACTGCGAAGGCGTAGCAAAACGTGAAATCATGATCCCGGCTGTTTTAATCAGTCGCATTTATTAAGCGACGGCCTTCGTTTGCCGTGCTCGTAATTAGCAACGTCGTGCATTACGGTCGAATGGCTTGGTAGACTGGCGCGCAGTTGGGATTAATGTCTTCATGAAATCATGACTCTTGTTTGCGGCGCGCGCTCGGCATAACAGGTGAAGAGGCACGCAACGAATTAAGGCAATTCCGGTTCGCCGAAAACGTGCAGAAACATCGCCGGCGAATGGCTAACAGAATGCTACATCTTCCTGCAATTACGAGACTTTAGCATTAAATTCTTATTGTGAATATTACACTCATCCCGCTATGAAATCGTTCTAATTGCAACCGCTACTCTCCAGTAGCAACTTTAAAGTCATCTTCTAATACAAATATATAAAATTGAAAGTATGTCTGTCTGTCTGTTTGTCTGTCCTTTATACAAATCCACACCGTTGGTCGTATAGCTATGAAATTTTTTATGGTGGTTAGCTGTTGTAATGATTCAAAGATGGCAATATTTTTTTCAAAATCGGATGACCCCTTCAAGGTCACAGCTGAAGTAAATTTGAAATTCCAAATGGAAACCTATATCGTGTATGGTGTCATTCGAAAGCCAATGAAAAGTTATGTTTAGTAATGACTTTTTTGATGACTTCACGGTGACCTTCAAGGTTAAAAGTCAGGTAAAATTGAAATTTCAAATGGGAACATATATCGTGTAT
>JAODGA020029200.1:0-16379 GCA_027574885.2 Drusilla canaliculata | reverse complement strand
GGATTGGTTTTTATGGCGGTGGGTTCGTTTAATGTTCAGTTTCCACCGCATTGCACGCACCCTCGATAACATTTCACACATGGTTTGCAAATTGAATAAAAAGTTAAAAGCTTTAAAAAAATTACATTGCTTTCAAGGTGGATTATATCACATAAATGTACATAAATATTAGACATTAATTATTTTAGATCATTATTAATGTAAATAAATATTACTAAAAATAGTTTAATACTTAAATAAAGATCAACTTCATAAGTTAATAAATTAATAGATATTAAATTTAAGAGAATAGAAATGGTTGCAATGTATATTTATTATGAATTAATACTATTCTTGCAAATACGAAAAAGTTTTGATGCAATTTTATGTGTGCAAATGAAAATTAAACCGAAATTACGCCCGACAAAAACATCTCCCACGGTGAGCGCTTCTGACGACGAATTTATTAGAAATAATAAAAAGTTGTGGAGCGTGGATGTGGAAAAATTTTATAATCTAATAAAAGTCGAGTCAAAATTTTCCCAGCGGTATTCCACCCGGTTTCCGGGTGGCACACGGCGCGTTTCCGCCTGCGCTTTGAATTTTTAATCCGCCCACGCGCGTGTTATCTGTCACGCGGTGATAGTGACAAGTTTAGAGAAACGCAAGCCATTAGACGGATAAATCTTAAGTTCTAAACTAACTATACGTATTATTAACACCATTTCTTTGCAGATTTGTGCGCGCACGCGAGTAAATTAAGTCAACCGCAAAACTTTCGGTTTTGTGTGTGCAATATTTACGCGCCGCGATTGAAATCACTCGCAGCATAAGTAAACTTTCGTTTTACAGCCGCCGGCGCAGCAGCAGGGTGAATGTTTACTGGAAATTCGAATGCAATAGCGCGAGCGAATGCGCCAGCCGATTGAAAAGTTAAGAACAATAGAACAATATAGGAAGTTTATGATAAACTCACTTGCTCCGAATCGTCGTCGGTGGCGATGACGTTCTCCTCCAGCGATGTGGAGTTGCCGTCGTCGTCCTGCTGCGCGCCGACGCGTTCAAACACCTGGAACAAAAAGCAAAGAAGCCGCTGGGATGAGTTCAGGCGTCGTTGCGTTTGTGATGCTGCTGTGCGCCCCTATTCTTCTACGTAAACGAATGGGTTGGCGAAGAGCACCGCAGTCCACGATCTCCCACAACGCCGGCGGAAGCTCGTGGCCTCTTTTATACAAGGATCAAGATAAATAAAAACCCCTTGGAGTAATAAAAATGTTTGAGTGCTAAATCTTATTTTGCCGCCCCCTTCGAGTTCTCATTGTTGTTTATTGAATTGCGCTCACACCGACTGTACGAAAGCAGGTTTGCTTCCAACACTTCCAACTACAACTCTACATTGGTCCTACTACTATATTAGTAATATTTTCCCCAAATTTCCAATTTTTTTAAATAAAATAAATTATCTTAATCCCAAACTGGCAATAAAAAATATTACAAAATATAAATTATATTACAGAAAAATTTGTTATATCTTAAAATAAGAATTTTTAAGTTATAACTAATTTTACGCTTGACGTCAGTATACAATTTTTCCGACGAAAACCGTTACAGGTTTACAGACGTTTGTATCATCTCCCGGAGAAGGCATAACTTTATCGATAACCACTTACGTAACTCAATATGCTTCTCCTACCAGATCTTTTCATTCGTCTACTCCAGTACAAATAAATTAGTCCTAACTAAAACTAATACATTCAATAAATTCATAACTCAATCATTGATTACAGTTGGAAAGGCCTCTACTAATTGAACGCTCAAATTTCACTTTTAGAACTTCACTGACCAGTCGAGAAACACTGAAGGGTGCTCGGCGAAAGAGGGTCGCTTAACAAGCTATCGCTCACGGAGGTTGGCAGGCCACAGAATAATATAATAACGAAATGATAACGAAAGTCTGGCGGAGATTTTGGTGAGATGCCTCAAAACCAGCGCCGCGAGTGTGTCGAACAATTCGGATCGCCCCCAAGGGTTGTTTTTGAGCGCTGCTCCGCGCTTCACCCTCGTTAGCACCCGACCTGGTTTTGACACCGCGGCAAACACTACGCGCTACAAAACCAGTAGCAATACAGTGATATTGATAAGTGGTTATATTGACATGTAAGAGTAGCCTCTAAGTCCAGCTAAATTTCCCACTTTCTTCTACGAAAGTTTTTGTACGGTTTCTACTGAGAATAGAAATCTCTACAACTAGCAGGCACACACCTATGGAACAATTAAATTAACTATGTTCAAGTAGTTCTGGTACTTGACATCATAAATTAAGAAGCGCGTATAGAATTCCCCAGATAGCTGAAGACGCATTGTTTCAGCATCCTGTGGCTTGTTGGAAGGCGGGAATGAAATACCTGCAAGAGTGGAAGCGATTGAGTCAAGCCCGCGGAGCAATCGAAGAAAGCGCGCAAGGATTACGGAACACAGCCGATTCGAGCAATTAACTTGAACTGCGTGGTCCTTCAAGCGCAGAACGAATGCTTTTATAAATGTTGCAATCGTTCTTCCGCCGCGCCGTTTCCTCCTAGCATCTTTAACGCTTGTCACACGCACATGCATGAACTTTCCGAAGCTTCCTCGCACATAACCTCAAATAACCTTCAACTTATTACACTGATACGGTATTTTATGTAAGCTTTTGGGGAGTAAAATTCGAAGGGTAGACATCAATTTAATGACGTTGTTCCATCGATATCATGTTGCACGACCTTAATTAAAGCGCTTTTTGCTGCTGTGTGGCGGATGCGAGCGGAATGATTCGTATAATGAACTGCAAACAAAATATACCGAAAAAGTCAACGCAACTCCCGGCTCATCGACACACACAGCCTGCTGTGATAGTTGGTTGTTGAGCTAGTTAAACAAAACGTCATCAATCACAATTTCAGGGCAAAAAAATACTCATACTCTTGGAAAGATGAAGTTAGAAATTCACAAGCGCATTTCCATTAGTAAAGAATGCCTATGGAGATGGCAGACTATCACGAGCGCACGAGTAAGAGAATTTGTTTAACTTTAATTCATTTCGCAACTCTCTGCAACATCATCAAATAGAAGCCGACGTTTCCGCGCGCCTGCTGGGAAATCAACGTGAAATTAAATTATAACTCAAGTTCCAGCGGAAATAAGAATATGTGTACAGGATGCTCCATTAATGCGGCTATGACGAATGAATGGATAGAATGTAATTTTGTCGTTGCGGGTGGCGTGGAAAAACCGCCTCCAACCGGAAAATGTCGACACGCCTCGCGGAAGAAATCTCGGCGTCGCCTTTTGCCAGAAAGGGCTGCCGGTCGACCGGCTTTGACTATCGAATATTCGGAATTTCCGCTTTGCTTTTTGCGGGCGCAGGCACATGCTCGACAAGCGGCAGCACGGCGCGGCGGTGGCATGCACTTACATGTCGCATGTTTTCCTCGTATTATGTGCTTTATTTCTTCTGCGTTTTTACGTGCGCCGCTGTGTGCGGTATGCGCATGCGAATGGTTGGAATGTAAGCGCGCGGAAATGTGCACGAGGCCATCTATGTGATGGTAGCGTACGTAAGTGGAAGTGTGTCGATACATAAATCCGGTGGCGCGTGATTTATCTGATCATTTCTGCAGCCCTCGCCAACGGTTTTGTATGTAAAAATCGTTGAAGAATGGGTGGACGCTTTTCGGGGTGATTTAAACACCGTAAATCCGATACACGATTTATCACCGCGCGACGATGTTGGGGCAATGGCGCGCTCGCTTGCGCGTAAATAATTTTCGTTCGACGACCCATTTATGACACACGATATTGGGAAAGAATTACGTACTGCGACGGGATATTTTAAATGTCATGCGATTTATGAGCGTGTCTTGCCAGCGCGCACTTCTGCGCGTCACTTCAAGTATCAAAAAATCAACAACCCGCCGAAAAACATCACCACTAAACACACAGATACCTAACCAAACTTTTACATCCCGTATTCGGCAGCTGGCGCATACATGAAACAATGCAAATGTCAAGACTGTGAGTAATTACACGTCAGCGCAACTTTCTGCACTTCTGCAGCTTGTCCAAATTCCGATTGCAACAACAAGAATGCATGCTGTGGTTATTTGTGGGTTATATTGGTAATAAATCCTCACCGGTACCGCTGCTGTTTGGTACTGTTGTGAGGCTATTGTGTTTTGAAAACGCTATCAAAGCGCAAGAAAAAAATGCATGTCGTAATGTGTCTACCATATAAGAACATGGATATTATTTCCGGACAGTAATAAAGTCCATATTAATTCGAATACAATTAGCGAGCCAATTTGCCGCGGGCTGCGCGTGCATCTCGCCTTTTGTTTGCGATGGTGTGCGCCTCCGTGGGCGAGGGATTTCAATTAGACTTGAAAAATTAATTGCGAGCCTGCTATAGTGAGGACGACGTGTGAGGTACTTTTAGTTCGGGACGAATTAGCAATTACGGCGTGCTGCGATGCAAAAATCGTGTGCCACAACGTCCATGCGGCTGTTTGCCGCGCAGGCTCATGTCTACTTGATCTTCTTTGTACCTCTGAAGCACGTAGCCGCACATATGTTGGGACCTACATTTTTTAGATGTTTGTTGTGCCTGGGATGGTTTCGGATTGCCCTTGTGCCAGGCACGCCGCTCGTGTGTGAGGCTTTGTTTTGCTCTTTCTCATTTGGTGCACAGGTCGCTGGTCGCTAGATTAGATCGTCAGGTTCGGTGCAAACTACGAGAGCATAATATTTCAGCGCCCCGACTTCTCGCATCGTTGCGCACGTGATTGATTTGCTGCGCCCAACGTAGGCGCACTTCTCACGACTATTAAACGTGTTCTCTATATTCCTAACCTCCAGCTATAAATACATAACCTATCTTAATATGTTACACGATATACCGCACGGTTATAGCTCGTATTAATTTAATGTTTACGGCGATTTAAAAGCGCGCGAAGTGCGTTACGGAGAGGGCAACACGTGTTATTTTCGGTAATTAACACAACCACACGTTGTGTGCAATGCACCGCCATGTAATGGGACAATTGAAACATTGTAAACTCCCGCACGATGAGCAAGTAAATCTCCGTAACAAGTGATTTTCACTCGTGTGCTGGGCGCTCTAATCTACCGCCCCACGGGGGCCGAAATCGCATTCGTGAATTAACTGCACAACGTTGGGCCGTTGGGCCGTTATCAGCGCAACAATGCAACGAGAGTGGGCACAGTATCAACAGCCTAGCAGCGTTTTGCAACACGTAAATGGATTTGCGTGTGTCGCGCAGTTTGTGAAGCTGGTTACGGCGAGATTTAACATAGTCGTGTGTCCCCCCTGCTGAGGACGGCGGCACACGATACACACGGTACGTGCAATAAAGCTCGCAATCACAGCGTGTACGCCGCAGAAAACACTCGCCGCCGCCGCTGTCCACCTGTGCTCGCATACATTCATTTGCCTAATAGAGCATTCAGCGAATAACTGAAATATTCTATTGATTTTATTGTGCACATACATGTGCACATTGCGCATTATACACCTCGCTTACATGCGCCGCAAAATATATTCAAATCTATGCGTAATACTGTGCTGCAACCACTATCGCCCGCCGCCTGCAATGGGGCTGCGAATGAGGTTCGATTTTCTATGAATTTAGATTGGTTTATCAAACTCCGCCTGCATTTGCATACGCGATGGTTAATTAGACCTGCGTCCAGCATGCAAGTGATTTACCACGAAACAATTACTCTCTCAACTCAATCTAACTTAACCTCCAACTACTAACCAAACTCTATATTATCTCATGAAACTTTAAACTAAACTTGTCTCATTAACTCCAGCTAATCTATTCATATCTAAACACACAAACAAGTCCATATGCAGTCAAATCCTAAGCAACCAAACAAAATATATCTTTAAGTTCTTCAACATAATCATAACAAGACCCTGTACATGTAACTAGAAAACTTCTGCGTTTTTACTAATACTTGTTTTGCTTGAAAAATAGTTTCGTATGTATTATGCATATAAGACTACACTTTCATAACCCACAGAAAATATGCATCTCCATACTTCACGGCCGCGTTGCAGTTACATCAAAACCTGAAGTACTCGGGCAGATAAATCCAGCTTGCAATATCCAGTCAGCTATGTGCTTCTTCATGCACGAGTCAAACGAACACGAACACCACCGCCGACGACACGTTGGAGATGTTTCTAGTGGCATCCAAGAATGACAAAAAAGCAGCGCCGTGCCGGGAACAAAGCGGAAAAAAATGAACGCCACGCAAAGGCTTCCGCGCCAGCACGGCAACATCACATAAAATGCATGAAAGAAGTGCGCGCGCGTGCAGGAAGACTCAAAGACTGTGTGTGTGTTCTTCCTCAAGGATAATAGTCCCACCAAGAGGAAGGTACGTAGGCACGGATTGAAACGCACATCCAGAGTCGTGCCGATGCAAGGGGATACGCAATACACATCGCTGAAGATGACGCTGACATGAAATTTCAGCCAATACAAGCTTTACTAGAGTTACGTGTAAACGAATAAAACAACGGGGACACAAAAGACAGATTGTGGCGAAAAATGGAACAATGCACCCAGTGTCGGAAAGGAATGCATTTCACAATGTAGAAACTCCCAATATAGATGGAGAAGTGTTTAGCGAATGCGACGCAAATGATGCGACAGTGAAGCAACTTCACTCTTTTTTGCACACTGTGTTACAATGCGAAGGAACACGTTGTACATCACATAGCTGGCAGACAACGTCAGCTATTTCTTGAAGAATGGTCGTGTACTTTCCGGATTGCGAATGATCAGCAGACAAACACGAGTTTTTCTTCTATTATTTACTACGACCTACTACGACTAGGAACAAAATATCTTCAAACACAGCACATCCAAAATGGAGCAAATCTGATGAGATACTGACCAGCTGAACAATTGATTTTCATTGGAACATGCCGAACAGATGGCAGTATAGATAGAACCGTTTCGAAGCCTATTTAATTATTATTCATGCGCGGCGATCGACGATTTGTTTTTATTATATGCGAGCCTGCGGTGATATTACAACTAATACGTAATAAATACCGACATCGTTTCGCATTTCGCTCTCCCCCGAACTGCAGCGTTTGCAGCACGTCATGCGACCTCGCTGCGGTGTGTTTCAGCAGAAGGGCGACGCAATATAAAGAGGCGAGAGCTTATATTGCGAACGCGAGAGGCGTTAATTATTACCAATTAGTTGTTGGTAAACTAATGGTGTCCGCCGCGGTGAATACGGAAAGCTCAATTAGGGTTCCCGTTGCCGTGCGCGCCAGTTAGCTACCACCCACGCATTTTGCTAACTCTCGCACTGCATGGCGAATACGAATATAACTTTACTAACATGCTAAAAGATAAATTTTTTCGAGAAAAACAACTTTTTTTACCATAAAACTAGGTCAAGCTAAATGGTCATACAATTTTTTAGAATAAAACTTTTTTAAAGTAAAATGTTATTACTTAAAAAATATAGACGTTAATTAAATATAATAATAATAACGACGACTATAGTTTGATGTAATAAAATTTAGCAGAATATGATAAATTGCATTTTTCCTGCTACAACATTGGCAAACAAAACGTTGGTAGGTTGGCTTTGCGCTTGCCGCACGAAAAGCTTTTTAGAGCGCTGTGGAAAAAAAGGGCAGCATAACCATCCGACAAATTGGAAGTTGTAGATCGTAAACCATGAGGCAATTCGTTCGTAACTTCGTTGGCGCAGCGCGCGCTGCGAGGCTACAACCACGCGCTGTGCTCGCGCTACACTATCGCAGCAATTAGTGAAAATAGCGTCGACGTTATCAGCGGATCCGATCGTGTTTTACGAACCCATGAAACTATATGAATATAAACCTATTTCGTGCAACCATTTAGCTGCATTGGAAAGCCAACGGTCAACGCCGATTGTAGCTTTTTATTAATGACGTTTTGTGATTGAAAGGAGTCCCACTGCGCGAGACAAATTAACACTCATGCCTGCATCTTTAATGTGGGTAATTGCGCATTGATAAATCCACAAATACAACCCAACACGTTCTTGCATAACATAAAAAGACCAAACAAATATAAATATTTTAATTTATTTTATAATGTCTTTTATTACGATAAAGATGATCCACTAAGATAATCCCGAAAAAGTACAGAAAAGCCTTGTAATTAATTCATCCAATTAATATAAATAAACACAAACGTGCGGGAAATTAGGCCGAGTAATTTTGTGTAAAATTCTCATCTTAAGCCCAGCTTAAAATGTTTGCCTCTTTCTTAGAAACCCAATTTTCTTATAATGTTATTCTTCCTGCTTTTTACATTTACATTTTTGAAAAATTTATATTTTGTAAGGTTGCGTTTGGATTAAATAACCTTTGCTACATTTACATAACCTCAAAACATATGTTTGTAGTTTGTAAGTAATTGCATTTGAAACGTGACAAATTTATGATCACGAAATAAGAAAAGGATTAACACATCGCCCCCACTGTAAATGATCATGATTGCAAATGCAATAGCACACGACGGCTGAAAGTAATTTGCATAAAAGTCCACCAACACGTTTTTCGAGCGGTGATAGGCGCCTAAGCTTGAAAAAAAAGCAAACACGCATCTTGACTACCAACGCTTTTTGCGGATGACGCTCCTCTTGGCAATTGCATTCGTATTCCTTTTTTCTATACTTGGTGGAGATATATGTTCACATGCACTCTGCCAAGACGAAGTTTATGCATTATTTCGGTATGTTGTAAGCTTATCGCTGTATCATATTGTATTGTAATACGCTGGGCGCTCAAGCGGTTGCAAATCCCGAATTGCAATGTGCGCCATGTTCGCGCTGCAAGTACGAGCATATTGGTTGCATGTTGGCTTTTTACTCGCTCGCCAAAACAACCAACTGCAAGAAGGAGGCAGCGCCAAACAGCATTCATGATCGCAGGATAAATGTGCACAACGTACATTAGAACAATATTAATTCCGCGAAACTTGAGACATATGGTGTCACACATGTTTACAAAATACAAAATACGCACGGTGGTTAAAACTTAATTACATTCATCTCTACCAATATCAAACATAAATATTTTATGGCATTGTCATCATAATTAATTTTCAACGCATGCCAGAAAATTGAATGCATCTTTTAATTAACTTTCCAAAATTTACTGACAGATAACCAATTATTATATTGAATATTCCGCACAGTTTTTATTCTGCCGTCAGCCACAAGCGTTAGACTTGTTATACAACTTCTAAAAAGTGTAAATTGAATTTTCAAATTAGAGTTTCTGCCAAAACTCGGAGTCGTTGCGGCAGATACGCTTGTATATCCGCGTGAGACGGTTGTTATTATAAGGAATAAGGAGGAGGAACGTCTGTATGAAATTTTATGCGCGCTGCTGCGTCGTCGATTGTGATCCGCAGCGCGGATGGCATTCGCGCTGGATGAGACTTTCGCGGAAAATGCACAAAATACTGCACCCCATTTCTCCGCCGTCGAAGAGCAGCGAATTCGGAATTTCTCTAAAATATATTCGGCGCGAGATCTCGACTGCACTAGATGTCCGTTTTCGCCATCGGGATTGCGCCCGCCATTAACATATTTGCCCGTAAGCAATAGCAAACCGAGAGATGCGCCACGAGCTGCCAAACTGCCGTCGGGCGTCTTCGCAGAAAGCATGGCAAAATTTCTATAAAATACGCGCTGTGTTGGCGAATTAAACATTCCGCGCAAAACTAATTTCGAACAGGATGGCTGGAATTCCAATTACACTGACGGTCTACCGACATATAGACAACTGGTTATACATTCTGCGGTTTAATGTATTGCGGGTTAACAACGGTCGGGCAGTAAACTAAGTGCGAAACATGGCGCGCGTACCACTGGGAACTTGGCGTGGCCGTTGGGTGGATTCAAGAAAGTGATAATCTTGTGCACAGTCACTTGGGCTGATGGGTCACTGGAATTTCCAAGGCGAGCAATTCGGACGCGCGTGTTTGCTGCTGGGTGCTAAACAATACTTCGCTTGATTAGGTCCTTGATTACTTCCGACTACACCGTCGCGCGTCGTCCTTAACTGCGCCACAAGCAAATCAACACTTTGAGACGCGGTGTCGCGTTTGCGTTGGCGGTGATGGGCTTACAGCAATGTTGCCGGCACGTGAACTCTGCCGGCGCGTGGACCAATAATAATCCATCAAACTTACTGCAGTCGGCAGGTCAGCGCCAAGCGGTGGCAATTGAAATTTCCTGAATAACACATACATTACAACAATGAAGACATAATTTTCCAAGCAATTATAAATTATATGGTTGACCAGTTTTGTTTTGTAATAAATGCAATAATATTGCAATTTTTAAATTCTATTTTTAATGGTTGCGCCACCGTAAAATTTACGCCAAATTTATAAATTCTCCAATTGTACATTTGCAAAAACTTTTAATTTTCAGAGTAACCCATATCTATTTCATGAACAATGATTGTTATTTAGTCAACATCGAGTAACATGGGAATGAATGTACCGTGAATATAGTCTACTGCGCGTAACTCGTGTGTTGGTATTGATATTGGTTAATTGCTTTTTTATATAATTTCTTGTAAAGCCTATAAAGCAAAATGGTTTATATAAAAATATATTTTATAATTATTTATTAATTACACATTTATCAATCAAAATATATTATTGTTTACGGTTTCAAGTAGATATCACAAAATTTGCAAATTTTGTTTAGCGGTTGTTTGAAGAAGATAAAAGTGATAAGTTAAATGTGAAAATTGATTATGAGCAAAGAATATATAAACAGAAATGACATTTATCAGAAAATGTATTGGATTATCTAAATGAATAAAATGGAGAAAACAAAAATATAATAGTTCATTAATTTGATTGATACTTTAATTCAGATATTGATATTACTTTAATTAATAAGAACAATGCTACCATTTTTGGGCATAAACATTAAAATGTTACGGTATACAATTTACAGCAAACAGTGAATTGTATGCCGTTAAATTTACAATGCGCGACTGCTTGTATATAACAATGTCAAGTGCACGACCAGTCGAAGGTTAAACAACAATTAAAAAATGAAATTTTTGTATTCCTTGTTCAACTGTAAGGTATGTAATCAATAAACGTTACTTAGTTGTTTAACTAGTGATAGTAAACATTCAAAACAATGCAAAATAAAGCAATTATCTTCATTAATGAGAATTAACCAAACAAAGCTCTATAGCCAAGAACACCCAATAGCTTACTAAGACTGCAATAACTTTGTTTACCAATGCAGTGCATGAGTAAGTGAACAGTGAGTCCACCATAAGTATAAAATTGCCAATTAATATGCGCAGTTCTTAATTGATGCTATGTATGAAGTGATATTTCGGATGATTTATGCCAAAAAACGTTGCACACAACTCTGTCAGTAAACATTGTTGCTCTGCTCTGTTTTTTGTTACTCGCTACTTTTCTTAACTTCAAACATACGTTGTCTATACAACTCTATACCTGACACGTTGCGTAAAGTAGTATTTTTTAACAATGGCTTTAATAAAATATTAGATAAACAATAATCCTTTTCGTAAAAAGTTTTCATGAGTATTACCTCAATTATTCCCATGAAATTGCCAATAAAAAGTTTATTTTCAACTTGTTTTTACTGAGTTCCATAAACGTTTTAGAACACCACCACAATTAAAGGTTAAATTTCAGGATATAATCTGATATAAATTAAGATGAGTTTAAATCGAAATAAGAAACGCAATAAAACGCTCAATTTGAGGTTCTATTATGCAGGAATAATGCGTGTTCGTAAATATTGCAATCTCTAATACATTACGTAATGTGATGAGTTTTTACGTCCAATATATACGAAAATATATATTCCGCGAGCGATCTGAATACTCAAGACGCGCTGGCCTGCTTGACTCCTCATGCATTCGAGCTGGCTCGAGGAGTCGAAGCATTTTACTGTCGTAGAGCACTGAAATCGCATTCGAATAATTCATGTAAATTTCGTCTGTCTAAATTCCACGGATTCATTCCGCATAAATCAGTCGGCAGTTTGGCTTTATCTACCCCGAGCTGCTGCCGCTCGCCGGCTGCCAGGAAAGCTGCCTAGCCAGACCAGCGCGCTGCCGACCGTCTCCACACAGAAAACTACCTCGCCGCCGCCGCCGACAAACCGCCCCCGCGCATATTTCCCCGCCTAGTGCTTGGCGAGCAGCATGCTTATAAATACGCATCGACTGCAAGCATGTCATTGCCGTCGCGAAAACTTCCAACCAACAATACTTCATTTTTTATCAGCGAATTACAAATAGTTTTACTCAATAAATGATAACCAAATAATGCGCTAACAACGTACAAAGTACGCACAAGTATGCGATGAGTTTCCTGCATGGAAATAATCTCCGAATGCACTTGCCGAAAGATTTATGTGCTGCAACGCATTCATTCGCGAGTTTAGGTCAAGCGATCAAAAACGAGTTGGGCAACCATCTTTTGCGTTTTACTTCGTTCGTCGCGCGCTCGCAATGATTACATAATGCGTTTAGTAGCGTAATCCGCACTGCAGAGCTTATACGCCAAATTTCCGGTTATGTATTTTTATACAGTACGTTCCGCTGCGCTCATAATAAAGTTATAAGCAACCAACTATGCTCATCGCAGCGCCGCGCTGTATTGGTTGCCTATATTAGATGCACATCCTGTATGGTGGTAGTTTCCGCTCTACTAGCAAAAAGGCAAACGCAAGCGCGACGCTCGGTCATGTCGCAGTTAAAGAAGGGCCAAGCGATATTTTTCCAGCGTGATGCGGTGGGATTAACTTTATGATAATGTTAAGTGAAACTAGCTGAAGCTAAAGCCGGAAATGAAGATTCCACCCCGCCGGAAGTGCGGTTTCTCTTGCGTCGCCGCAGCTTCGCTGTAGTTGCGTAGCGTCGTGCGCGCTCCTTCTCCAGCAATGGGTTTCGGGACACACATTCGCAATTCGCACGTCTTATAGAGAATTTATGGACGGGAAATTGTCCAAGCGCGTTGGATAATGTCTCGTTGGTCTCCAACGCCGCAGACATAACCTCAACTATATCGAAATGTCGTCTGTTGGGGGAAATTTATTTTTTCGTATTTTTGGAATATTTATCGGTTTTATGAAAAATGTTTCCTTAATTTTATAGTTTTGCAAAATTTTATAGGTTTATAAATTTTCCTTTTAGGAAATAATCTTGGTTTCATATCATAAAGTATAATCCAACATGACCAAACTAAACTTATCCATCTAATCTCTACAAACCAAACTTAACTAAACCAAACGAAGTAAGTAAACCTAATGAACTCTAACTGAGACAATGTGCACTGAGCGATGACATGGTAGAGACTAAGTCAGTGTTCAAAAGTTGTTTACCACCTTAGAGTTGTTTACGTTGTAAGGGATTAAGTTCATTGACCCTGATAGAATTTACCTGGCGCCTAACGTGCTTGCTTTACTACGGTTTACCTCTACTCTGCTTCTGAAGATGAGTCGACTCTACTCCAAGGCAAGCCGTGCTACGTGCGGACTTACTACTACCAATGCACATGAATTATGAACTTTACCATTGTAGTAGTACTAGTAGGAGTTGTTGTACTTGCAGTTCAAATCTTCATAACTACAACAGTACTTATACAATTATAGTTATGGCGTAAATAATAAAAATATTCGAATTCATTTGGTCTCATTGTTAGTTGACATAAAAACTAAAATTATGCAAATTTATTTATAATAATTTCATAAAAAATAAACCAAGTCCAACGCTGAATAAATCAATAGATTAATAATTTGATATATAAGTGGACACCTGTCCAGGCACTTAGAACTGAGGCCAATTAATCTTATTCGTCTTAATTAATTAAATTTGTCGACGAACAAGAAGTCACCCAAGCGCACCAGCTTGTGGTAGTGCTCTCTGATAATGATCCGTGTGTGTGTGTGTATGGGTCGGCCCTGCGTTGGTATGCCCTTCACACGCCGCGGCGTGTGGATACACCCGCAGGGCAAAGGAACAAAGTGGAAGCTTTGCTAAGATGTGGGAAAGTGGGAGCGCAGAGAAAGGGTTAACACGAGGCGTGCGCCGGGGCTTATTATAAATCATTCGCATTTGTGACAGGGCGGACGAAACGACGAGCCGACTCCATTCGCCGAATTGTTATACTTTATAGTTGCGCGCGCGCAGTCAGTCGTAAGCCGGTTGTACTCGCCTTCCCGTGAGAGACGCTTAGCTCACCATGGGCTGGCTGGGTCCCTGTGCTTCCCTTGCACCCTGCCACCGGCGCTGCCGCCGCACACCGGCGCTTATAATATTAATGAGTTTAAACTGTATTAGGCGACTAGGAGTCGGATCAGAGAGTTTAGGGGCGCGCCACGCTGCACCAGCGGGACGAAATTGCTTTCGCGCAGTTGTGCGCTGGGTGCCCGGTTTCGGAATACATTCATGGCAGATGTACTTCCATTTCTACTTCCACTCCAACAGTTGCTCATATTAATACCATGTACTGATAAAGGCATCCGACAAATTATACCTACTCTATTAACATATTCCAAAGTTGATCAATTTTATTGCATTTTATCTCAGCTTTTATAGTTTTCCAGCATGAGAAGTACCGCCTTAGAAAGTTATCGGTGTGAATGTTTGACTTTGGTTAGGTTTGAAAGATGGCCGGTTTAAGAAGTCAAACACAGCGCGCAAAACTCCGCAATGGATTTCCATGAGGTTGCTATTACATCGCGGCGTGAGTTAATTGGCGTTGCTGTCGTTCGCTCGACGCAAAACTCCCCGAAAGTGTTAATTAACAAAAAAGACCGAGACTGCTCTCTTCCGGCTGCTGAACTTCAACTTCCAAGTTAACCACATAGATGGCGCTTTTTATACAAATGACACGCAATCGTTTTTAACACTTTTTTTACGGTGTGTTTGCTTTGAACGATGTAATAAATGAATCAAACGCGGGTGAAAAACGACAGGTCATTATGGTAACCTTCGGAAAGTGCAGTTAATTTATGCGCGTCATAAATAGATTTCGTAGATTACGAATAGTGTTCATTATTTTCACCTTTTTTCCTCTTCTACTGCGTGTCATAAAAACTAAGTCTCAAAAGTCTCAAAAGCAAAAACGTTTACGTTTATAGATGCGCGGTTGTGTGGTAAAAGACATTTGAAATTTGAATGTGAAAAAAGCGTGGTGGGCGTTGTGTGTTCTGTTGCATCGGATACAATACGTTATTTATGCGACTTATGGTAATAAAAGACAAAAACGCGCGCACTTTACACATGCATGTAAGTAACATGCACCTACCGCACCTTGGATCAATTGGTGAATGCACGAAGCAAACCCGAGATGTGTGAGGAGGAAGAAGGGCTTTGACACAGAGGTGGCACAAAAAAGCGCATTCAACCTGTCATTGATATATGGATATTACGCGCACCCATTCAGCTGTTTAACAGATAGATCATGAATTATACATCAATTATCAAAACTGCATATGCATCAATCAGTTCAGACATGAAAAAGGTAAGTGCAATTATTTGCACTATATAATTTTGTCTAACAATCTGTTAGAGAAATTGATTATATCTTAAGATTTAATAGAGTTTGAAACATAAAAACAACCTATTGATCAAATAGACAACACTAAACTTCTCTAAGAAAAACTCTTTCATAGATAAGTCAACTTGACCAGTACAATCACAATAAGAAAACAAATTAATTTCTCTGCATGAATGCAGAGAAAAGCACAATAGTATTATTCAAGTTTTGGAAAGTTAAATTTATGTTCACAAACATGCCTAAAGGAGAAAAAGGGCTAAAAATGAATTTATAACGTTTTCAAAGTAACCCATTATTGTTTGCAGAATAGAGATCGAAGCTGTTATTCGTTGAATAGATGCAAGCGGAATAATTAAATCGGTTTGTATGCAATGTGTGCAACGCGAGCGTATTTATGGCGTGGGTTTTTGCATGATGTAAATCATTAAATGCGAATCGCAGCATCGCGACGCTCTATCACATCCGGGCGACCGCGATCCGTGAGACGTACTGACTCCACCAGCAATAATATGCCGCCGCCGCGCGCCGCCGCTGGGCAGCAGATCGCGATGGTGCAATTGCTGTTCGGGTTCGGATTCGGGGGCGGCGCAGGGTAATTCCACGCATACGAGCGCGCTCTCGGTTGCGGTCCGCTCTCTTTGGACCGCAGCCAGACTAATCTGGCGCAGTCGTTAATAAACAGGACGATATGATGCAATATACACATCCGCACGATTTTCATGTGCGCTGCGCGCAAAAACA
>JAODGA020029167.1:0-11932 GCA_027574885.2 Drusilla canaliculata | reverse complement strand
CGGGCCGCTTTTTTTATAGGGGCGGCGCGCGGCGGTGAGGGTGAAATTTGTGATTCATGCATTTACATAGATGCAATCATTTGGGCGCCTCTCTTGAGAACATCATCAATTTGAAACACTTGAGAGTTTTTAATTTAGGTTTGATTAGTTTTCTTTTACACCTTCTAATGTCTTCGGTAGATTTTTAAATTTAGATTTACATGCCACTACCTAAGTTATGTTGTAATAAACGTTTGTTGAATTAAGTTAGATTAGGTTATACTTCGGTAAAATTAGTTTAGAATAAATTTGGTTTAGTTAGATTAGGTTAGGTTAGGTTGTGTTGTAGTTCGGTAAAATTAGATTAGGTTAGGTTAGGTTAAGTTAGATTAAGTTAAGTTAGATTAAGTTATATTTTTATTATATTAGGCTAAGGTTAATTCTGAATTTACATTGAATTAATTTTGTTCATTTTAAACCAAATATAATCTAACCAAATTGAAACTAACTTAACTTTAATACAGTAATATTAGCTCATGAAGCTTTCTAAGCCAACTTAACTTAAATCTATTCCAATTTTACCAAATTTGCTAGCATTCTATTCAAATTAAGAGTAATTTGTGATTAGTAAAGTTTTGATAGGAAATTTAATAGGTTAGTTTTATTTTTTTTAATACTTTAAAAAAATTTGGATTCTTAATGACATCTGTTAGGTTAACATTAATCTTGATTAGAAAACAGCAAGATGTTAAACTCTTAAAAGTTGATCCAATTAATTCCCGACGAGTGATAATTTCCAGCGCGTTAATTCATTTAATTCACTCGCAACTTCCTGTTGCCGGAAAGTTTTCACTCGGAGTGTTGGTACAAAAAGAGGGGAGATTAATTTCATCGTCGACACGCAGCTAATTGTTGGCATCTTAAGCGTGCTGCTTGCCTGCTCGCATTTCAACCCTTTCACAACACAACTTGTTGCGCTCTTTAGCACTTAATCACGAAAGGGTCTCGCACTGCTGCCATGCGCTGATGTAGTTCTACAGGAAGCAAGGGTTTAATTAGTCGTCTCCAACACTGCCTGCTTGCTTGCTTGCCTGTCTCTCTGTGCGCCGTCTGTGGCGTTTGAATATTAATCAAACGACTTCATTTTTAATGCTCCAACGCCTACCAGTCGGGAGTCCAGTGTAAACAGACGAAAATCTACGGCAAACACGCGTACTACATGCACACACACATTTTACTTGTACATAGATAGATACGCAAGCGTTACGCGCGCGTAACGACGAGCAAACATGCCCGGCGATGAGCACTGAACAATTGCCCGTGTAAAACGGTAATTATTTTAACTACTGGTATCCCTATTAAGTGACTAATTACACTCTGACTGCGCTGTGCGCCGCCACCGCGCCGCATTCACATACAAACACACACACACACATACAGTAATTAGAGATACACACATATAGAGTGTGCGTGACGTCATGTCCGTTTCTCAATGTCTTCCTGTTTGCGTGGGCGTTAATAACACACGTTAATTATTGATGTGCGCGTGTTTAAATCACTTGCAAGGATACAAGTGGTGTACTTTTTATTTTATAAACATTTTATTGATCTAACCTCAATTTAAACTCGTGTAAAGTGTCGATGTGTCTTGGCGATTTTATTGCGGAGCGTTTATTGGCGAAAATGCACAAATAAAGTATCGATTTTTATAGCGCGATTAAAGTTTGCGACGTTTTTCACAATTTTATGCACACTTGTTTTTTTTCTTCTTTTCATTTCTTTTGTAGTGTTTATTTTGTAGCGTTTATTTTCGCCGTGCGGCTTTGTGGATTTTAATCCCGTTTATAACGTGATTTAGTATAATTTAATTACAATGTGTATCGGCCACGGCCAGGCAAACGCAATTAACAGTCTTCGCTCGTGGGCTTAGCTGTTGCTGTTTTGTGATGCATAATTATCGGAATCCAATTAAACGCGTCGCGTTGATAAATACAATAAACTGCAGCAGAGACAGACACATGCGTCAAAACAAAATGAAAAGCGACCTAATTTCTGCTATGGTTTCGCAAAATGTCTCATTAATCTAATAAATGCGCTCGAGTTTTAGTATCAACTCGTTAGTAAACACATGAAAAAGATGAAAAGTTATAAAATACAATTTGTGCTTGCAAACATTAAAAGTAACAGTAAATACACTAAATTTGGATAAAATGAATAGAGAGGAAGGTACTATAAGAAAAGTTTTATTTTTGTATATTTTGTGATGATTTTGCACCCCTCAAAAATTTCTTTTGTGTAGGAGAACCCTCTGTAAAAAGTTTTATACTCCAGTGCATTGCAATTAAAGAAGCAATTTATTCTTTCGTCCCTTCAAAAAAATTCTTTTTGGGATAATATCGAAGGAAGTGAGCTATTTTTAATCAAAAACCACAAAATATTTTTTTGTCAATATAAATAAAAAGTTTATAAAAGTTTTTATTTTCTCTTGGGCGTAATTTATGACGTGTTCTCCGATTGTGATTGAGTGGGATGCGACTTTTAAGTACAATTTAATCAGTAACATCACCTCGGCTGAAAAAATGGCTTGATACAAATTTAGTACACGTGCGCTACGGGTTGCCACAAATACTAACGCACTTTTGGTAGGAGCAAGACTGTGTGTATGATTGTATGTGTGCGTATGTATTTGAAGAATTTCGGGTTGAGGTGTGTGCCGGTGGGCGATTGACCCAAACAGGTCCGATATGCGCCCGCGTTGGAATGTTTAATGTCTTTTGAATGTTCAACGCGTTTTTTTTCTTTCTTCCTCTTCTTCTTGTTTTTTTTCAACTTATTCTGTAAAGTATTCCCATATGGGCTTGTCTTATCGCACCTTTAAAAAAATTACGGCCTGGATTAATTTTGTGGTTGGTGGTGTTTGCGCTTATTGCAGGGCGAACCGGAGGACTGCTTCTAGACACGGGCGCCGGCCCCACATTCCTGCCGCTCCCGGCCGCCGTCCTCGAGCGCATCGCCGGAGCGGACGCCGACCAGCCGGGAGTGACGACCATCCGCTCGGCATCGACGCAATCGAATGAAGAATTATCACCGCCGCCGTCGTGTGAGTATCCCGCGCGCGAGGTGGACGTGGAGGTGTGCTTTGTGTGCAAAAAGTGTCGCGTTGCGTTTGCCGGTGAGGCGGCGCTGCTGACACACCAGCGGCAGTGCTTTGGCGGCAAGCTGGACGCGCGCGGCGCCTTTCGCATCGTTCAGCCGGGCTACGAGTGCAAGTTGTGTGGCGGCGAGCGCTTCCAGACCATCGGCGCGCTGCGCCACCACTCCGAGACGAGCGACCAGCATCTGAAGATCATCCACAACGCTATGGCCGCCAGCACCGGAGGCGGCAGCGCGCCAACGGACACGCCGCTCAGCCACGAGATGGAGGACGTCGTCAATCAGATCACGCTGCTTGCAGCGCGTGCCGCCCAGGAGTCCACCCCCATTGCGGTCGACTCAAACTCTAACAACGCCTTCGCCGCCCCGCCGGAGCCCAAGCGACGGTTTCTACCACCCCCACACGAAGCACTCACCAGCGCCGGACACTAAGCTCTAAAAAATGTGTAAACTAAATTAACCTGATTGTGACTACAACAAACTACTCCGACTATGACACCACGAACTCGCCTCGCCCACTCTCGTCGTTGTTGACAAATATTAGATTTATATCAATTGTTACTACTCTGATTGATTGATGCTGTTAATTTTGTTTGCCTTTAACTTACGATTAGTCTCGTCTAAACTCTAAAGAAAGAGATTTAAAACTAAAACGTGACAAACACACGAAAAATCAACGCAAAGTTCCTAAAACAAAACGCTGACGATCGGATCGGACACACGAAGGATTTCAGACGAACACACACACAGCCCACTGGCAGCAATTTTTGGAGGTAAAAATTCATTGTCTACTACACCACGCAAAATCAAAAATCACTGACAAATTCATTATTTCGGGTAAGTCTAAACTTTGATTAATTCAATGTCTGCAAATCAAGGCATCGCAAACAGGAAAAAGCAAACCAGAAAAGAGAAGAAACTAAATTAATAAGCAATGAATAGTGAATATATATTATATTTACAGCCGATCTATTTTTAAACGTTATATATATACATAACATATATATTATACATACATTAATTATATCGTAGTTCGTTGTGTGTCAAGTATAGTTATTGTGTATAGTCAAACGTAGATACATTGAAGATGAAGCAAAAACATAAAAATGAAACAAGAAGGTCCGATGATTCCTATCAGCAACGTATAGTTACTAAAGAAATGAATACACATGCAAATATTGCCAATTTTCGAAGAAAATTTGCACAACTCAATCATGCGCAATGGCGACGAGACGACGAGTACGAGCAAGAAATCCGAGCAAAATGCAAAACACGGAAACGATGTTAATTTCTAGCATATTGTACATACATGTAAACGACATTTGATTAGTGTAGCTGAAACACACAAACACAGATGGCGCTAGCTGGCCAGAGTTCCTCATTTCTTATTATACACAAACAAACAAAAAATAACAAACAACTGCGACTATGATGTTCCTAAAGACGAAAAAGATGCATAAGAAAAATGATAAACGATGATACTGCATGCAGTTTCGTGAAAAAAAAAACTCGCGGTAATCGAGCGCATCGATGACGCAAAAACAAAACGGGTTCCGTACGATTGCGCCGCATAGACGTTCACGCCATCTGGTGGAGAATTGCCGGGCATGAGAATACATTGCGGAGACCCAGTAAAACAAGTTCCTATAACGCCCGCGTTCGCCCAGCGCATCTCGAAGATGTCAAAGTTCCTCAAAAGTATGCAGCACGCAGCACACGTATGCGCGCGGCGTTTGTTTAGACATTGTGCGCGCCGCAAAATGCAAAATTCACTAAAAACAAAAATACAAAACAAAATAAAACATTCGAGACGCTTTGAACGCGGGCGCTTTTTTATTCATTATATTTAATTATTACGTAAAAAAGAAACAAAGAGAAATTGATGCAAGAAAGATGAGATTTGATGAGAAATGAAATCTTTTATTACCTATTACCTATTATTAATAAAGTTATAGATATGAAAGGCGTGCGTGTTGAGATTAGCATGCTATTAAAAGTATATATAATATAAATATTATATATAAATAATGAAAACTGCAAGTAAACAAATTTGCAACAAACGCTGAAGAATGCGACATTCTTTGCTTTGTTGTACACACAAAGTATGATTAATGTATATGTACGAGTAATATCGGTTTTGTTCAATATTGAAACGAACATGACTTGAGTCAAAGATGAAAAAAAATGAGACACTCGCTGCGATTCATTTTCCTTTCCATGGAAAAGGAAGGCTTTTCTAATTTTTTTGGGTTTTTCTTTTTGTCGCGAGATGGCGTCAGCGTTTACGAACGTTGTGACGTCACGCCTCGTTCACGTCTTGTGGTACTAATCGACTAACTTTTAATCACTAGGGCATTTAACGCATAACGTAACACAAATGAGAGAAAAATGCTAATACAAAAAAATACTTCATTCAAACATGAAAAAATTGGTTCCTACTAATTACTAATAATCGATACGGTGTTTAAGTAATAATATAGTTATGTTTTAAACAAGATAGGGCGGAATGCTAATGTGACGATGTTGGTTCTAACACGCATACACACAACAACAAAAACATTGTACGTATGATATTAACAAACAAAAGAAACTATTGAATAAACTAAAACACAAAATAATACATATAGCGGTAGAGACAGCGAGAATGGTACATAATATATTTAAAACAAATTTTAAATATATAATTAATAATAATATTAATTGCGCGCCTCGGATGAGACGGAAACGCGGTGCAGAGCAAATGAAGAAACTCTTAGGTTATAATATGATAAACAAGAAAAAAAAACAATGGTAACAAAAAACAAAACGTATCCAAAATAACTCAAATTGGGAAACACTTCGGTGTGACCTACCTCGCATTCTAGTGAGTTGATTTGGAACTAAGTGTGATTGTTGACTCTCGTGCGCATGCGCGCGCTTGCATGCGCCCATTGGACGCTCTCAGCCGCAGCCATTCGTGAACGTCAGCCAGCTAACAAGCACAAAGCATTGAGCGTGCGTGACACGTGCAAAGAAGACAACCTATACAAACACATATCGGTTATAATCACAATCTTCAAAGATTTGACTTCCTATTAATACTTAAAATGCGGCGCTCAAATGCTTCTGATGATAGCTGGCGCAATTTTTGCGCGGTGTTGGCGACCACGCGTAAGGTGGTGCGCATGCGCATGCGCGGCTTGCGCGCGAGGCAAACCTAGCAATGCTAAGTGAATGTGACACGTGGGGCGCGCATGCGTCGCGTCCGCGGCGGCAGCGCGTCCACCTCGGCGCCACACCCCCTTGGCCGGCACGCGCCAATCACTCGCACTCCGCGCGCGTGACGTCACCGCAAAGGGGCGGGGCGCCGAGGTGGATGCGCATGCGCAACGAGCGTCTGCGCGCGCCCCACCTCTGACGTATTACACGATTATTATTACTATTCATATTATTATATTATTAATTGTATAAGGACGGTGTGTATTTATCGGGATGAACATTTGCAAGCGTTGATTGCGATTTGTTTTCGAAATTCTCCTTTCTATTCGGTAAAATAGTACTGGACGTTTTTGTACCATCTTGAGAAACAACCAAAATGGAAGCAACACAAGCAAAAAGAAACACACAAGCGTCCGTAAACGTGGTTCCTAATATATTTCATATCGCAAAATTTATTACTAAAATATACTTAAACAAAATGAATGGGAAAGGTTTTTAAATGACGGATGATTTTAACAACAAATATTACACACGCATATATTTGCAAATTTTGACATTTTGACAACTACAGCCTATTTCATGCAGATGATGAACATGTTTTTGTTGAGAATCGAGGAGTGTGACTCCCGATTTGGTTGAAATTGAACCTTGTTTATCGAACTGGAGACAATATCACATTATTATTGATGGTAAAGAAATTATTGAAATGAAGTAAAAAACTACAACCAACGAATAACACCGCAAAGTGAATGCTCAAATACGTTTTTCTTCTCTCTCATGCACTCGAATTAACCTCAATTACTACTACTCCTAACTCGAACTCACAGCTATACTTACAAAGATGCCAACTAACCGAATTCGCCCTCTAGTGATCACTAGCTTTGTATAACTACTTGCTTTGTATCTGCATTCTTGTTTTTTTCAGCACTATTTTTTATTATGTTCTTCTCGTTTTATATATTTTGTAGCGTATTTTTTTTTCATTTTTGACGAAGTTTTGAAGTTTTCTCGAATGAATTATACGGAATTTTGTTTTACTGGAAATATTTTTCGTTTGGAATACGAATTGCGTGCAGTATATTTACGTTTTTTATATTTTTTTAAATTTTCACAAGGATATCACACTCTTTATTGAATGACACACAAATACACGCAGTTGACGAGTTTGTACATATATTTTGTTGCTTTATGTTGAATTACGTTTTTTGATTTAGTTGTACATACAAAGCCAGTAAGATAGGATGTGTACAGGTTTTTAATTAAGCGCTTCTTTGATTGGAGGACAACATGAGTTGCATCTTTGTAAATATGAAATAAACAAACACGAGCGCTGTACAAAGAAATTGTTTATTTTTTAGCGCATTATGATTTTGTATGCATTGCAAAAAACATGCTATGATTTTCGAATGGACAGATGTTTCTAACGAATACGAATATTATTATTATTACAATTATTATAAATTATTATAAATATTTACGCTATGCGTAAGACTTTGAAACAAACAACAGTGATCATAGAATAAGTTTACGAATCTGATAATATGACTAGATTTATTATTATTATTATTATACGAGAACTATTATTGTACATTATTTATTTGTGAAAATGCATACCTCTTAGGCGAAACTTGAATGTTTTTATTTTATTTTTATCCCTTGAATTATGACTATTTTTCAATTTATGTGCGCCACATCAAATTCTGATTGCTCTCCTCGAATGAAACACGTTTTGTGATGTAAATATTTTAGTTTTTATGTAATTTATCCAGATGATGAGCGTGTATGAGAGACAAAGCAAGAAACAGTGAATTATTACGGCTTGAGAATTTTGTTTTGAGTACACACACATACATACACATCTCACACATTTACGACTAATTATTGTTTTAATTTATTGTTGATTGAACGCTGTTGAGACGCCTTCTTTGCTTTACACTTTATCTATTTATCAACGCATAAATACGAATTTTGATTTTTGAGTACTGTTGCTACTCATTTCTGTTCTGAGTATCAAACACAAATCTGAGAAAAAACGATGAATAACATACGCCAGTTGATCTGATTATGCACTGTACATGCAGGACGGACACGTGAATAAATCAAGATACAAGAAACGCAAAAACCAACAAAACATGCAAAAATTGATGAAATTGAAACAAACAAGCATAATAATTATTACGATGAATCAATAATGAATATTAATAATAATAATTAATAGGTAAATGTTTGTATCCTACGGCTTGTGCCGCCTCTCATTTTGTGAGTGTATATGAAAGTCAAATAAACTACATAGTTTATCATAAATTATTTGTTTTCATTAATATATTTGTCATTTTGCATGTTTTAATTTTTCAGGATTTAAACATTCTAAATAAAAAAATCTTAAAAACCATAAAACATTAAAATAAATTTAATCTCATTATAGACATTTTATAATATTTTTTGATAAAATTTATAATTTATAATATATAAAATAATCAAAAATAACTCAATATTTCTAAAACAGACAAAAATATATTTAAATTATAGTTATATAATAAATATTTAAGAAATACTAATTCTATAAATCATTATTTTTAAATCAATATAATACAAAATTATTAATATAGACAACTTCAACAACAATTAGTTTAAGTCACTGTCGACTGCATTTGCATCAAGTATGTGGCAACCGGTCTCAGTAGATTGTGCGCGCGCGTTGCGACAGGTCACACGTTCGTGTTTTGTTCCAGCAGGTTAATATTCACGTAATTGACAAACCTCGACATCTTGATGTGGCGAATTTTCTTTTGCAAACATTTTCGAAATGGAATTTTGGTAATGCCGCGTTGTTTATCAGTTTTCTGATAAGAAGTAAACATTAATAGGCAGTGATGCTTATGTGCGTGAGTGTGAGTGTGTTGTGTTTTCATATCTCCAGTCGACTACAGACGGTCTAGTAGGAGCAGCGATCAAGGTAAGTCAATTTGCAGTTTATATCAATTCAGTCTATAGTCGGGTAACCTCAAAGATCCAATATTATTAGCAACTAAAACAGTAAACAATTTTTGTTTTAACCAATTCTGGTATGATATGGCTTTAACATAGATTTTTGGACACTGTTAACTTAGGATAAATACTATAAATCTATTTATATTAATTTAAAAAAATATGAATATATTTAATAAAAAAATAATTATTAGGTTTGTTTGTTTAATTTTAAAGCTAATATAATTATTTTGTGCATAAAAATTGATTAAAGAGATGAAATATATTTAATTTAAATCAGGTTTGGTTATCTAAGAAAATGTTAGGTTGATTTGGTTAAGTTGGTTTATTTTGGTGTGAGTTATATTATTTTAGCTAAAACTCAACATAACAACCAAAGCAGCCTAATTTAACCTAATCAACCTAGAAGAGGCAAAGTTCGGATAAGTTAAATTAGGTTAAGTGAGATTAGGTTAGGTTAGAATAGATTAGGTTAAGAATGGTTAGTTACAGGTTGCAGGTTAAGTAAAGTTGGGACAAATCGAGTAAGTCTTGAAAGTGTTAAGTTTGTCTAATAGTAATTGATGTGAAGCCAATAATAATCTAGGAGTATTTTTTGTTAGTTTTTGTTTCTTTGAATTGTCTTGTTACTTTGGTTATAAGCAGTTTTGAACAGTGAATCTATCAGAAAATATCTCGCTTCTTCATTATGTAAATAAGTTCTATCATGTTTTATATCAAATTGTTAAGATTTATTAGAAAATAAGAAAAATTCTTTAATATACTTAAATGTATCATGATTAAAGTCATATAGAATAATAGATGACATTGCGAAGTAATTTATTGAGCACAATAAAACACTAAATTGTTATTTAGCTACAAATACACTAATCATATACGACTAAGTAACAATTTGCCCCAACTCGATTTTCGTAATTTCGACTTGGTTTCGCTTATTTTATTTGTATTTGCCAGCTTGGCACAGCTTGTTTGCTAGGGTTTCTTGTATTTCGTGGTGCGGTGTGTGGCGACTTGCGTCGAATTTGTGTGATAAGACACGGTGTGCAAACACGACCGGTTTATCTCCTCTCACACAGTGACACACAGCCAAACCTACAAAAATTCGTCTTTTTTCGACAACTCTCTATTTTCGTTACTGTTGTTTTCTTGCAAATTGTTACTATTTTGAAAATATGATAACAAAAGTAAAACGAATGTGAGTATCTATCATAAAACGTACATATTGGCATGAATTATCTATATGTTGACTGCGGCTGTCTTCATTCCGTAGTCGTTATACATGAGTAATAAGAATTTATTCATTACTAGCATTTACTCTACTTACGTCGCTCTCGATTCCATTTATTTATATTTTCTTGCGCACGCGTCAATCGATGTCAATTAGTGTTTGTAGTTTTATTTACTTTGTTGATATACAGCTTGCAATTAGTTTGTTGATAAAATTTTTAGATTTTTTAATTATTTGACGGATTCAGTTCCTAAAAGATGTCATTTACTATGACTTCATTTACCTTCTAGATGTTATTCTTCTACTAGATATACTCTGTTAATAATAATTTTCTCAATTTTCAAATAAAACACAATTAAATACATTTTTAAGGATTTAATCATCTAATCTAAGCTATTCTAGGCTAATTTAATCTAATCTAACCTAACTTTACTTAACCTAACTTAACTTCACCTAGCCTAACCTTACCTAATTTAACCTAAACTAACCTGTCCTAACCTAACTTTACCTAACTTAACTTATCCAGCTCTAGTAAAATTAAATCATAGGTTACAATGTATGTGATTTGTATTGCATATGTCTAGATGTCAATTTAAAACAAAGCAACATACTTGCAAACAATACGACTATTTGTATATGTGCGCGCGCCTTTGGATGCTCGCAGTACATCCGCAAAGTAGGCCTTCAGCTCATTATTATTAATAATCCGTAATTTTTGCTAAATTGACAGGCGAAGTTTGCGTTCTTCGCTCAGGTAGCGTTTACGACGCGCGTAGGTGTCGCACACGTCGCATTCTTGCGGGCTCGTCCCCGTGATTGTATGCGTGCGTGCGATTGTGTGTGTGTGTGTGTGCATGTGTGTGTCCAACGCCTCTGCTGGCCGCGCTGTACAACGGCTACTTATTTATTTATTTATTTATACGACCGCTGCGTATACATATGTATGCCGGTATGTCGTATGTATTAATATTTAATATACGATGCGAGGCGCGCCGCGCCGTACACACACATGCACAGACAAACACACATGCTCACAAACACATTGAAGCCGACCTTCGATTTTATAATTTTATTTTGTTGCGATACTTATTTTATTAGAATGAATTTATCGCTGCGCTTGGACACGATTGGCATGTTTGTTAAGCACGGCTTGTTAGAATATGTTTGATTATAATTTAGTCAAATTGCAAGGTTGGGTTAGGTTAAGTTAGGTTAGGTTAGGTTAGGTTAGGTTAGATTAGATTAGGTTAGGTTAGGCTAGGCTAGGTTAGGTTAGGTTAGGTTAGGTTAGGTTAGGTTAAATTAGGTTAGGTTAGGTTAGGTTAGGTTAGGTTAGGTTAGGTTAGGTTAGGTTAGGTTAGGTTAGGTTAGGTTAGGTTAGGTTAG
>JAODGA020029098.1:0-11480 GCA_027574885.2 Drusilla canaliculata | reverse complement strand
TTTTTCGTTAATTAATGTTTTGTACACAAACGTTAATTGCGGCCTGAAGGTCATATCTCGAAAGCTATTTCTGAATTTGGGAAAAGTATAAAAGTGTCAAACAATATGTCGACAAAGTTCTGGATGTTTTCTTGAGCGTTTTTGGCGCCTTTCATGAGCGTTGCAATTCTATAAATTTTGGCAAAGTTTTGTATATTTTCAATAATTGAGGAAGTTATAATTATTGGATTTGATCAAACTTGGTGTTGATTTATTATCGGTTTCTCGCTAGTTTCAAATTTGTATAAATATAATCAATCACTATTTAGACTGCTTTTGCGGTATTTTCAATAAAACGGTATAACTGAAAAATGTTTGTGAACTTTTACACATTTTTATAAATTATTATAAGTTTATGGCAATTGTAAAATTGAAAAATTATATGAAAATTGAATAATATTTCCAGTACTTTATGGGTTGCTTAACTCTTCAAAATTTAAACATTTTCGAGTTGGATGCTTTTGTGTTACTTTGTTGTTTTCGATGAGGTTTTTACAAATGAATATTTTGCCCATAAATGTAACTACCGGTTTGGAAGCTTAGTTAATGTATATTTAAGATGTTTTATATTAATTTTTAACTATTTTAATGTAAATAAATATCATTGAAGTTGAAATAAATCGAATTAGATTAGATTATACTTAATATTTTTAGTGATAATAATAGACTTAAAACACCTGAGAATTTTGTATTAATGACGTTTATCATAAACAATACGTCGCACATGTGTTGCTCGTTAATAATCCAATTAAATAGCAGTTGTGGTGTGTCCGCAGCGCGGAATATTCGCAATGATTGAATGAGTACACAGCGTTGAGGTATGAAAACGTATGTAAATCGCTTTCGAGCGGTGCGCAAATTGCTACACGCCTCGCTCACGACGCGTACTTGTGATACATACACATACACACAGGCATCTACATACGCGTGTGATATGTATTTTGTAGCTTATTTCGTATACACCTGAATAAAGTACTAAAATGTGTGATAAAACAGTGTAGGCAAATTTCATAACGTTGTCAATTGTCTTGTTTTTATTGTAGTTTTCTTGAAAGCTGATAAACGTTTTCAATTCTAAAATGTTTTCTTAATATTTTTTAAGACTTCTTATTAGCCGAATATGGCAATTTTAAGTAATTTAATTTGACTTTTTCTGAAAATGATGAATACATTTAATTAGAGAAGTTAATTGTGAGTTGCATTATTTTGAGCTAATATGATTGTATTTTTTTGCATACCTTGCTCGAAAGTAAGATATAACTAATAAACGTTTTGTGTTTGAATTATTCGCTTCACTCGTAACTTCAAACACATTTTGTTTTCAGAAATCTTTACCTGGCTTGTTGATTAAAGTATTATTTATAGAATTAACTCTTAGAAGAATATTTTTTATTTTCAAACTTATGACAACTTTTGTCACTTGTCACACTCGCTGTATGAAACTTTCAATACGTTTTGCGTAAAAAGTTTATGTTTTGAAACTGACAAGAGAATATCTCAACTTATTTCAATTTATTTTAAATTCTGCACAACTTCTTTTCTTTTGCATATCACACTATCATTCATATAGGATTCATATAAATTTATTGTTCATAATGGTAAAGTAGTGGGTAAAAGTGAAAAGCGCTGATTTTAATGTCAATTATTTTACAATCTTATTCACACACATTTGCGATAATTTTTGTAAAGGTTAATAATGAATGTTTAAAATAGCTTTCTACTATGTTTTTAAGACGCCTTATTAGATGAATTTAACAAATTTTAAAGTTTCTATTAAAAGTATTTTGGTTGGAGACACTTTTAACGATATTTTTGTCAATTTTCTTATATTTTTTATTTGTTTTAGGTAAGTTTCATAAATATTCTTGGAAAACTTTATTCTGTTTTATGATTGTGCTTTGGTAGATGTAATTTTTGACATGAGCAAGTATTATTATCTTATTTTATCTTTAAACTAGCTGTCTTGGCAAACATTTATTAGATCGAATCTAACTTTTGAGCACTGATTATTTTAGCACATATAGAACTATCAATGGCTGTATCAATCGCATGTTACATTCTCCATCAGATATGCAGTGATATCGTACCAATCACCTGATATATATATATATATATATATATATATCTAGAGAGCAGTAGTTAAACAATTTCTATCAATTTGCAATTGCACGTAAATATTGCTGAAACAATTGACTTGGCGAATAATGCGATATTCATTAATGACACAGCTAACTTTTATTAGTTCTTCACCTGAAATTAAATTACCAACATTAGTGTAATGATGAGATAAAAATTATGATATCTATAATCACCGCTTCTTCTTTTTCATGATTTGCTTGTTCCGTCTTCTCAATCTTTGATTCTCTGTGGTGATGCGGTTTAAAACAGAGAACTTTTGTACAAAATATAGAGTTATCTTTAGTAGAATATTTAACACAAACATGAACTAAAAAAAAGTTTAAAATAAAATATATAGCTTAATAACCAGTGTTTCTGCTTTGAAATAAACGCTTTCAGATTTGACGCCATTTTGATTTGCATACGCCGAAACTCAAAGCATCGTCGCAACAGTACAAATTGTAAATTGCAATGCGATTGCAATTACACAGCGCGCGGTGTGTGTTGTGGCGTGCTTAAATTTAATTAACGCTTAACTCATACACACGCAACTCTGAAACACATTCGCAGTGTGCATACACACCAGATGCGAGCGCAAAAAAGTGCAACGTTGTGTCTAGCATCCGGCTGGCGCGAGCTCCAATAATTAACCGAGTGGCAAAAAGATGCGAACGAATTACCGGCTCTCATTTCCACGCGCGCACATCAACGCACTTGCACACATGCATACATTACGCCCGTGCAAATAGGAAATTCTCTCCATCGTCTAATTTCTCTGCGCGCAAAAAAGGGAAGCGATGCAAATTTACACATCGCTTTACGCGCACTTGTCACGCGCTGTTTTGCGTAATTTTCATTAAACGTTGTACGTTTGGCGAGGCTTTATTTAACTATTGCAATTATGTTTCGTTTCGCGTACGTATGCTTTTCCGCTTCATTACAACGCGCGTTTTTTTGCGGCTTGCTAATGGAGACTGGAAGTGGTATGATTCTCAAACATTCTCTCACTTTTTTCCTTGCACGGATTGAAGATATAACAGAGCGGTGTAAACGAAGCTTTACGTACCTAGCAATTACAATAATTTGTGTATTAATTTGACGATGGTAAGCGTCATTGCGCGAGTTGCTTGTAATTACGAAGTGTCAGTGATTATTAGCTGCAGTGCAGTAAATGTATATTTCATGAAAATTGCTAAGAAAAATTAATTTGAGGTGTTATTTTTTTTATATTTTGGGTATCATTTATTTTTTATAGAATTTATTTTTACTATAAAAACCAATTTGTAAAAGACTGAATTTTGTTTCTTCATACAATCTATAAGAGAGCCTCTGGCTCTTGCCATTGAGGTTTCTTCGGGTAAGAAAGCGTAAGATAGCGATTTTGTTTCAAAGTTGCGTAAAACTATTTTTTACCAGCGTTTTTCTTCTCTATATTGAAACAATGAGGTAAACTATATTTTTCTGCAACATCATAATCTAGTTTTCTGACTTCCTTATTTATTAAACCAAAAAAAAAATCATCTTCAAAATAAGGTATGTGCTTGAAAATAATTATTTTCATATCTGTATGATATTCCGACGGTCTACTCAATGCTTTAACATTATTGCGTAAGGAGTTTTTTCATCAACACGTCTCTTGATAATTGCATTAGGAACACCATACACAATTTTTTCAAATATTTTGTAAGTTTTCTGTTTGACATTGTAATTTTGAAAATATTTTTTTAATTTGTCTATAAAAGTTTATATGTCTATATCTCATTTTGTTTTCGGCCTAACTTAAGCAACTTTAATATTTAATGCCTGATGATATACAAAAATGTCGTAAGGTCCATGAAGTCTCAAAATTGTAATTGCAAATTATAGATAAATAAGTAAGCCTTGCAATGATTTTCAGTCTTACCTTTCTATGCTTTCAGTCTTAGCTCGAAATAATAAGTTCGCTTCTTAGTGAAACAAATCATATTTCTCACAATGTGATGAGGCGCATCTTCACTAACCCTCATCTCATTTCATCTCGAGTCGCACAGATTTTGTCAATTCTTAGATATCACAGCGGTCCAAATTGGGCAACTGTCCAAATTACTCTCCTCTGTATATTTATTTAACATTCTTATTATAATCATGGAAAATGATTATAGTTACTATAACAAAATGTCATAAAAAAGTGAAAAACATAATTTTTGTCCTATTCATATGTTAACAAGAGTATACCTACTTTAATTTATAATTTATTTTTTGGAATATTTGTATAATGGTATATTCCTAATTGCCCATTAAAAGCGAACACACAAACGTATCAAAATGGTAGAATATATATTATTTGTATTGCAAAAACATTAATACATTAAATGTGAAGAAGCTAATCTTTGTTCATGTTTTTCCAATCGCTTTACAATCGTCTATTTTACTCAGTCTTATTTTTTGTGGTTTAAAGTTTTGATATATTTTCTTAAGTAGATAATAAATATTCTGTTGTCATTATAAAATTAGTGGTACTTTTTGTTTTGTAGTGCTCTAATGTCTACACTTTTGTCTCATGCGTTTTTTTAAATATATTTTTTCTAAAAGAAAACCTTTATTGGCCGAATTTTTACACTACCTCATGGTCAGATAAATAAAGGAATGTTTAATGCATGTGAACACCATCGATGCGCACACACAAAGTGCTCGATTCGATGAATAATTCATTCGCAAAGTGCGCCCGCAGGAAGAGAGCCAACGCGCAACATTGGAAAACGCGAATTATGCTAAATTTCGGGCGTCGATCGGAAACAACTGTTTGCAGACTGTTTACAACATTTGCCAAATATTTCGTTTACACATCACAAGTCGGCGCCATACATCTAGAGGTTTTCGTACAATTTTCTGACGTGTTGAAATTGTTTTTGATTGTTTAATTATTCCTTGCCTGGCAGTATTGCGCCGAACGCAAGCCAATAAATAATTAAATATGCAAGAAATTGAGCGCCTGGCTATGCTTCATTAATGCTGCTTTGAACTCGCAGCTGGCGGAGATAATTTCGGATTAATATTTTCGCCGAGAATATGGTAATTACCTTGGCCAAAGGGGGTTATTTTGATCGCACGCGTGTAAATTTAATTAAAACATGTTTAGCTTACTGGGAAGTTTTTATTTTTGCCTCGAAATATTGCCTAATTAGGGCTTGGAATATTTATTATTTTTAAGTAATACATATTTGAAGGTTTAATTAGAATATTGAGAAGCAAAATTAAATTGGAACATATTAATTGATTAATTTTAGGAATTTATAATTTGCTTTATAATTGTGATAATCTTAACTTAAATTTACATATAAAATATTCAGAATTTTAGGAAAATTGCATTGTATTTTTTGTTATTTGCTTATATATTTTGAAGGATACATCAGAACAATATTTTATACTTTTAATTATTTGTAGAGGTATAGCAGTCAGTTTTAGCTCTATCTGTATGTTTTTATACAAGTGTTTGAAAACTTTAGACGTGTTTTTCAAAAAATATGTATTTTCTTCACAGCGCAAAATATGGTATTACATATTGTATGGTTCCAATTTACTTAAAATTTAATACAAATTTGTTTTGCACATATTTCAATTTTTCTTATCAGAATCATAGGAAAGAATATTAGAGTTATTTTAAGAAATTACCCCCAAAGGGGAAAATTATTATTTCTGTTCATATATTTACAAAAGTAGGAGAGGCTAAAAGTTACCACGGTAAATTGTTCCGATTGAAATATCTTTCTTAGTATAAGAGATAAAAATATGTACTAAAAATCTTGTGAAACGTACAGCTCCAGCGCACCAACGGCTATTTCAATTAAGCAACAGACGCCATTAAGTAAACTTGTGCATCCCTCAGTCGTGTAAATAAAGATTTCATTTACACGAGCTTTCTTGGTATTTTTTGGTATTTCTTGCAAACTTAAGTAATTAACATGGTTTTTGGTGATTTCATATTAGGATATATTAAATTTTAATATTTTTTACATCTCAACTTCCAATTTGATCGCATGACCAAATTGGTGTTAAGGCTAGATTTCTTTTGGGGCTTGTTGTTATCACATTTTCTTCCCGTTTTTTGCTCAAATTATTACTTAAATATACGTTCAGGTGAAAAATGGGTTCATTGTATAGAATGTAAAATCTGGAATCATTCTAGATAGAGCAAAAACTTATTAATATACTTAAAACTTGTATAAAGGTGCAGTTTTGTCCGAATTGTGGTTTTGATGAACTTGCTGATAATTGATAAGATTCATGTTCTTCATATGAGCCAAATGCATTTTGTCAAATTATATTTCTTACAGATCTGAAAGTCGGAGTATGTTGTTACTTTTTGGAATTTTTGCTTTTGCTAACTTTTGTTAACCAAATTTGAAAATAATTAAAAAACGAAACTTTTATCCCCGCTTTCCTTTAGTTCCATTTTGTATATATTTTGTTGAAAATTTCAGGAAAATTACCCACGGTGAATGATTATTCTAACATGATTTATACTTATTTTATCACTTATTTTTTATAATAATATAACGATGGTTTAAAACGTCAAACGCACTGTTAGAAAAACACTTTTTTTACATGCAATTTGTAGGAATATTTTTAAATTGTAAATTTTTATTAAATTTATATTACAAAATTAGGGACAGTGTTTAGTTTACAGCGATTATTAGTCATTTAAATAGCACATAAATGTCTCACACGTTTCTACTTAGTTTTCTTCCAAAGAAAGAATCGTTATTAACGAGAAATATTGATATTTTGAATATTTTGTCATTTTAATAATTTTAAGTTTTTTTATCCTTAATTATTTTAACCATACAATTTTTATGATATTAAATAGTACTTTACGCATTGAGTTAGGTAATGATTTGTGCGAGTAACTGTAACACAAATAGTCTCAGTAGTGAAGATATATATACTTTTCTCTGTCTTGTTTTGGTTGTTTAGCGGCCACCAGTTAAACTAAGTGTATGTTATTGCATTATTTATTAATTAGTTATATCACACTGGCAGGACAAGTATGCTTAAAAAGTCTTTAAACTTTTCGTTTTTTAAATCAAATTATCTCAACTTTTGTAGCAAAAATGTATTGAAAAATGTGCACAAATCTTTGTTTTCTATATTTTTTATATATCGCTCACCTTCTTATCAAAATCATAAGAAATATATTATTGTTACAATAAGAAATGATATGAAAAGGTGAAGAAACGTTCTTTTTGCTCAATTCTATGTATTATCTAAAATTTGTATACGTTTTCATAAATAGTTAATAAACATTTACTTATATTTTTTGTGTTGGATTGGGTTAATATTAGTCTGAAGTTTCTTTCAAAACTCCAATCAACTACAAAAATTATTTAATACATAGTTTCCTAAAAATTACACTCTATATTTCTCATCCCACTACCATGGTAATATGAGAACTGAAAACAGAAAACGCGTTTTGCCTCCCCTCACACACTCTCGTGTAGTCAATTGCGAGTTGCGTAACCACGTTTTACTTATTCAAATATTACCTTCAATTCCACGGGACATGCGAGAACATTGCACAGCTTCGGTCACACTGTCTCCATCATTGTATCCTCCTCCCGTGTGCATATTCATTGAAGAACATTAATTCAAATTCGCATCGCCCCATTATGCAGCGTTATGGTGCACGTTTTGTGCGGCAAAATTCGCAAACCAGCGAAACCTGTTCTCGCACTCACCACTCGAAGAAATACATTTTTGCTCTTCCCAATGTCCTACCGGGAATAACACAATTATTACGTGGGGAAATAAGGGTGGTTTGCACATTTGGTCACATGTGCTTTTTATTTTCGTACTGGTCAGTTTGCATATTGGGAAAGATATGAATAGAAACACCGCACAAAAACGAATCGCATATTGTCCGCGTGTGCAAATATGAACCGTACTTGCAAACGCAATACAAGAAGTAGCCTGCAAAACAAAAATTTGTCTTGAAGGGGTTTTATTGTCTTGACCAGTAGGCTGGCAAAGCTTGGGATAAGGCTTTTTGTTAGTGTGCAAAATGCACATTGCAAAAACGTGAGAAATTTAACCGAATTTTGTCATTATTCATGCGTTAAACTATTTGTGGGGCTGTATGAAAAATCATCGTACGAGAGACAATCTCAGTATATCACTGTGAGTAAATTTACCGCTATGAAAAAACTGTAGTAAATTCACAATTATATGTTATTAACATACATATAACCTAATTTAAGTGTAAACGAACCTAACCTAATTCAATCGAATGTAACCTGACTAGACTTAACCAACCTAAATATTACCAAATTATTACAATTATAATTGAATATAACTTATCTTAAATTGATTAGAGCTAAATTAAATTTTTGTGGCGGTGAATTTTTACCTCGGTGATGTTTCTGTATCTCGTTGTGGTAACATTATAAATGTTTTGTTTTGTTATTATTTTGTCATTGTAGTAATTTTTTATAAAGTGCGGGTTATTTATTCTTTGTTTGGTTTGTTTCAGGTGAGTTACCATTTATCACGGAGGCATATAATCAACATGCAACATGCATCAAAAACTACATTGGTTTGTTTGATCATTTTCTTTGATAAATGTGAAAATCGATACTTTTCAATGCAAGGAAATTAATATTTTGTATGTTTGTTATGTTTAGCATAACAATGAATAGGTTAATTTTACATTTTGATGTTTTTAAAGCATTAATAAAAGTTTAAATTAGTATTTTTACACTAATTTATGTTGTAAATTCATAGTTTAGTTTTGTGAGAAGAACTTACCAAAATGAATTTTTGTATTTTATAATTTATAATACAGACATTTTAAAATTATAGAGTTCTAGGTTAACTTGCATTTTTACTAGGAAAATAAAGTTGAAACAGCTGGAAAAGTAGTTAACCAACTTTAATTCAATTGTTTGATTAAAGTAAACTTGCTTTTTGCGATTCTGGGAAAAATATTTATCTAGGGAAGAGAAATATTCATACAGTTTGAGACTTTTTATAAAATGTTAGTGTTGGGGGATTACGAGAGTTGGAATCATACAAAAAAAAGACATCACATTGAACATTTCTATATCTATTATTTTACTATCAAATTCACATAATTGATTTGGATAAATATCAATCAGAGCGAAGCAAATATGATATTGTTCTGTTTTTAGAATGGTTCATCATTAATTGAAATTCATGTCATTAAATGCATGAAATTGTATTTATTTGATTTTGCGAAATATTTAATTTAAAAAAGGTGGCAATTGTCAATTTTATTCAGATATTCAATTAATTTAAAAATACATGAAATAGCTATTACGGAATAAAGAAACAAGCGTTCAAAACAAATTAATACAAATGTATGATTCATATTTTCTTCTATTCTAAAATCATTGCAATAATAGTAAGAAATTTACCAAGAAATTATTTACTGGGACGGTTGTGTATAACGTGTTTTCGCTTAACTTGTCCGAGAGATCACCTGACACAAGCTAGAGTATATAGATTATATCGCACTGTACGGACTGTACACATAATTTGAAAGCAAATTTACATTTTTCGAGACTTTTGTTGACATTTTGTTATAACTGTTAGCCGTCGTTTGACGTTTTGAGGTTATCGTTGCATATTTGCCAATTGTTGTTTTTTTTTCTATAAGACAGCGTTCAAACCGAACTTGCGTTGGGTGTAGCGTGTTGTTTATTTGTATTTGAATGAGAGTGTTGAAGCGTCTACTAGCAACTTAAGTACGCAACGAAAATTCGGTGTGAATGCACGCATTTCATTTGGATAAAAATCAATATCATTCATTCGTGGAGAATCGTCGAGAATCGTGAACATTTTTTTAACCAACCACAAAGCTACAATTCTTATGCATATAAGTTTTGAAAAAACTTTTAATTTGTTTCGTTTTGAATGTTTATTGTCACTCGTTAACATAAATAGGTGTTTTTACATTATTTATTGATGAGGTATACATCACTTTCGGGCGAGGTATGCTATAATATCATTATTTACTTCATAATAGAACTGTATATACATTGTAAACACAAAAAATTGACATTTTCATTTTTTATGTGATCTACAAACTTTTATAGCAAATACATAAAACATTTAAAATAAAAAATAACTATTTAAACGTAAAATAAAAACTTCAGATACAAACCAAGATATTTTAAATATTAAGTTTTCTGTACAAAGAACTCAGTCTTTTTTTTTTATTTATCACAATATTAACATATTTTTAGCATGCGTACGTTTATCCATTAACATGTGCATTTATTTGAATGATCGTGTGTACGCGATGTGCGCGCAATAAATGTTTAGATCGTATCGTCGAGGCAGTGTATGCGCACAAGAAGAGGACTCATCTTTTATACTCGCACCGCGGCGTGCCTTTGCTGCCTGTACGTGCCTCGTCTGCGCAACTTGTACACCTTGCAGTTTACATGCGGATGGAGATGCTAACGACGCGCGGCCTTGCGCATTCTCATTTTTATTAGAAAGATGACAACATCTTTTTACTTTTAGCGTCTCGTAACATCGCGCATCAATCTGCACTTAACGCGAGCAACTGTTGAGGAGAGCATAATTACTTTTTTGATCTGCAATATAACGTCAAATATATTTTTTTACAAGTTTTTATAGTGTTTTTTTACAAAGAAACCGAGTTACTACAAAAACCATTTTTGTATTGGTTTTTTTCGGTGTGATTAGTTCTGTGTTTCTGCGAGGACGAGAATTAACTTTATGATTATCGTAAGGTATAAACTTATTGCACGCTTGATATTATTATTATGATTATCATTATTGCTATTATACGTAACGCACGAAATGGCTTTTTAATAACGCGAGTGCTCTTTATGAAACACCAGTTCTAAATCCTTCATGGAATAATCTCAGAAGCGATTATGCGCTGCTCTGCTCTTAGGTTAGTAGAAAAGAATTTTCTGTTTCGTTCTAAACCAAAATTTGAGTTATAGTGGGTTCTTAGTTGATGAGCCATTAAGAGATACAGCTGAGTTTACATGCCACTTAGTATTATAATGATGATGGTATATAATTTATACTAGTTTTAAGCATCAAAATATTTGAGCCAATCAGCTGTGTTTTTTTAGCTCCTCCTATCTATTTTGGTTCTTCCTCTCTTGGGTAAATTGGGAATAATTACTTTCGAGATATTATTGTTGTGTTTTGATAGATACTAGTATGAGTTTTTCTTAAATATATTGCAGTATGTTTTCACTAGAGAACAATTGTCTATTTTAATCAAAACCTAGATTGGATTGGATTGGTTCTGATTGAATGAGTCATTAATAGATACAGAGATA
>JAODGA020029091.1:0-16359 GCA_027574885.2 Drusilla canaliculata | reverse complement strand
TCCAGCGGCTGCGGCGGCCGCCTGCCCGCCATCGGCGTCTACTGGGACATCGAGAACTGCCAGGTGCCGCGGCAGAAGAGCGCCGCCAGCGTGGTACAACGCGTTCGCGACTACTTCTTCGACGGCCATCGGCAGGTGGAGTTTATCGTCGTCTGCGACGTCTACAAGGAGAATCCGCGCATCATCAAGGAGCTGCATGAGTCTCAGGTAAATTCCAACTTCATTTTTAATCTCGCCATTGATATCCTGATAACACAATTCATTGTTAATGCTTCTATTGTTCGATGCAGGTGAATGTTATACATGTGTCTGCAGTAGCTAAAAACGCTGCTGATGACAAACTACGGCAATCACTGCGCCATTTTGGGGATACCTATTCACCTCCAGCAACAGTTGTCCTCATTACTGGAGACATTAACTTTGCTTCAGATGTCTCTGAGTTGAGATATGCTAAAAAAATACGCATTGTTCTTCTTCACAATGCAAATGTTTCTAAGGCACTTAAGCAATGTGCTGATGAGGCATGCCTATTCAGTGCTCTCACAGAAGATCTACCAAATCATATTATTCAGGTAAATAACACACACATACATGTTGTATAGATTACACTAAAAATTCACTTACTTTTTTTTTCAGCAGGCTATTCAGTCATTCCAAATCAATGTTTGTAATTTGCCTCACAATTACGAATCAAAGTTGATAAAAAAGCGTCTCAATTTCCTCTCGGACAATTGCGGTGGGCGTGTGACAAATGTTTGTACTAACACTGGCACTGCTGTGATACGTTTTGCAACATGGAGTTCAGCTAACAGGTTTGTATATTGACTGCCATTTCATAACAGTTTTGGTGTGCACCTTTCAAACTCATGCATGTGTAAAATTTGACATTCAACCAACTGATAATCAGCAAAGAAACTCTTGATGATATGTGCGCAATGCATGCGTCCTTTCATTGGGTCAACTGTGTGATAACGCACAGGCGAAAGTAGTCAGTAGTAGCGTGGTCTCCGCCGGAACAACATCATGTAATTACACTCACCACGAAACAAATCACGCATTTTTTGTTTTTAATTATTTATTTGTACGTTTTGTGTGTGGGAGGCGTTTAACGTCTCGTTAGTCATCTAATTTTAAGGATTGCGTTCATACAATGGCTCATCATCACCCCTATAATAGGTAAAAATGAGGGAGCACGTGGTGTGAGCATGAAAATACGCGTCGCGTGTGTTGCGTGCATGTATGCTCAGGTGTAATTTCTGCCTGCAGGGCGCAGCGGCGACTCAACGGCGAGGATGTTTTTGGGAGAAAGATTGGTGCGTATGGCGTGGAGCATAGCAGCAGCGCGCTGAATAAGACAACGCGGTCGCTGCCCTACGATGGCAACACGTCGAGGCAGTCGGCGAATAATTGGCCCAGACAGGTATGCGTTGTGCTTTTTTTTTCTTTTCTGCTTTAATTTCATGTTTTAAAATGTGTGCTGTCTTGCTTCAGGGCACTAGTCGTAATAGCGATTGGCGGGGCACAAGCAGCCGAACGTCGGAACCGCCGCCGCCGTCGCCACTTAGTTTTGACTGTGATAGCGTCGAGCTGATCATCACGAATCTCGACGCGTCGATGCGCAACCTGCGCAGCGTGCTCGAGGCGCAGCTGAAGCAGCATGTGGGCGCGCGCCACAAGATGCACATGTGCTACACGGAGTCGAAGCCGTCGGCGATCGTGCGCGTCGCCAATCAGCAGGACGCCGAGTATCTGATCTCGCGCATGCATCACCAGAAGCTCGGCTATCGCCGTCTATCGATCTCGTATCTACGCCACCGCGACAACGACTACGAGGAGCTGAAGCAGCGCGTCGTCTACTTACTGCAGGAGAGTCCCACCAAGTCGATACCGCTGTACATGCTGCTGAATATGCTCGACGCCAAGTATCTGATGCGCGTGTCGCTCTGCGAGGTGAATCGCCTGCGCGATGTTTGCCAAATTGTGGAGGAGAACGGCGAGCGGCTGGTGACGCTGACGCTGACGGCGAGCTTTCAGCAGCCGCAGCTGATGCACTACTGCTGCGTGCACTGTCCGAATGGCATGACGGATATCGCGATCTGTCAGCCTGATATGTACGAGCCGCTGTGCGTGCGCATGTCGCTGAAGGAGTTCGGCCGCAAAGTGCACAAAATGCTCGTCTCGCACATGGGCACACTGCCGCTGCTCAGCTTCACCAACTGCTACAAAGCCGAATTCGACGCGGAGCCGCCGGTGGACAGCGTCAACGGCGTGGCTCTCGAGCATCTAATCACATGCGTGGGCAACGTGAAGCTACGCTATGAGAGCGCAAAGAACAAGGCGAAGTTTGTCGTCTGGGATATGTCGCTCAAGTCCGATGAGCCTGAACATCTGAGTAAGAATGCGTCACCGCTTGCAAGCAGCATCTGCTTGCTGCGACGCGAGTTCATTGATCTGCTGCGTAGCGAACCACGTTGTCAGATCCCGCTAGGCAAATTCGTACCAGCATATCATCATCATTTCGGTAGGCAGTTGCGTGTCGCCGACTACGGCTACACGAAGCTGGACGATCTGCTACACTCAGCGCATCTTGCCAGTATGGTGCAAATCCTCGGCGAGGGTGCCAACCGCGTGCTCACACTCACACACTACGCGCAGATGCGTCGCTTCACGTCGGATTTGATGCGCATGCTCAAGAGTAAGGTGCCGAAGCAGATAACGCTCAGGGAATTCGAAGAGGTGTACATGCGCATCTTTCACAAGGAGTTCTGTCCGCTCACGTACGGCGTGTGCGCCCTGGAGGATCTCCTCGATGATATCCCTGAGAACAGCTTCGTTCTGACAAAGGAGGAAGGCGAAATTACCATCAGTATTCCGATGCGCGTGCGCACGCCCGAGGAGATCGTGCGTACGAAGCAATTCGCCGAGGAGGTTGTCAAACTGCTCTCACATTCCCCGAGCAATTCGATGCTCTTCGACAAATTTGTTCCACACTATCACCATCACTTTGGGCATCAGTGTAAGGTCTCCGATTATGGGTTTACGAAGTTGATTGAATTATTCGAGGCTATTCCAGGCACTGTAAAGGTAAACTGAATTAATTGAATTAAATCGTAATTTCTAAAATGGCAATTGTAGGTTGAGGAGTTGCCCAATGGTCAACGCATCATCAGCTTGACGCATGAACAATCGTTGAACATGCTGGGTGAGCGCATCGTGGAGTTGATGAGAAAGTTCCACTATTTCTACTTACCGCTTGATCAACTCGGCCAGGCCTACCTCCACGAGTACAAAGCAGCTTTGAACCCGCAGCTGTACGGCTGCTCCGATCTCACCGAACTGCTCGGCAAGCTGGCTGAATTTGTCACGATCTCAACCAACGGCAACGGCCAGCAAATGATCATTCCCGTACATAAAGACTGTCATTCCAGCTTTGAGCTGCGAGTGTGGAGTTTGCTCATAACACCCCCGCACAATTGTGATGCCAATAAGTTGCTCTTTAACTACTATTCGCGCTTCAAGACTTCGATCTCGATTGCGGACTTGGAGCAATTGAGTAACATCATTGTAAGTTTGCGTATAGGCTGTAGTTGTGATTTGAGTATATTTTCATGATGGTTTGCAGATGACTCGCACGTCTGATGGCTATGTTGTCTTCCTTATCCCCGAGTACGTTAAAGCCGCGAAACTGTATCAGTTGTTGCTGTCAAACGGCGGGCAGATGACGGTGCACAGCATGGACAGCTGGTATGAGCGGGAGTACGGACAGAAGCTGTCGCAGGACGTCGGCTACGAGAAGTTCTTCAGCGACTACAGCTTCCTGTTTATGCTGAGTCGCTCGCAGAAGAAGACGAGCGTGTCGCTCAATCCGAAGCTCAGCGAGCTGAAGCTGCCGCTGACGAACGACAACAACAATGTGAGCCTAGCGGGCTCGCTGTGGTCGGCGCCGGCGGCGATGCTCAACGTGCCCTACGAAGCAACGTCATCGGTGGCGTCCGTGGCACGCTCCACGCCGCCGAAACCGGACACGCCGCCCGCCGGCATGCTGATGGTCTGGAATCAGCTGTCGCCCAGCCACCAGGACATGGACTTCTCCATCTCGCTGCCCTCGCCCGAGCCCGCGCTCAATGTGCCCAACGCAAACAATCTGATCTCGCCGGCCAAGCACCTGCTGCCCGCTCATCCAATGGGCACGATGATCTCCTCCTTCCCGCCGGCGCCGCACCCCAGCGAGCTGCCCACGCCGAGCAAGCTGCTGCATCCAGGTACGTGCAATGCGACTGCGCCCCAGTCGCCCCTGTGATTTACTCTGTGATCAAACAACTTGTGTGTTTCTTCTCGTCAGGCATGTTTGTCGATGATTCCGCCGATTCAGCCGATTCTGGTGTGCACAATTCGCAATTCGCGTCCGAAAACGAAATGGACAATTCGCCAGAGGTTAAAGCGTCCGAAGGGCCGAAATTCTCACGCCTAAACAAGTTTCTCTTTTAAGTTGCGCGCTCATTGTGTCTCGTGCATGCAGCGGGTGCAGGCAGAATGAGCGCCGAATGGTGACCGTAAGCATGTTTGTCTTTTACTACTTACCGTGATGCTCGTTTATTCCGGTCTGCTCAACGTGTCCAATATGCATCTCTCCGAGAATGTTTATATTCGTACAGGGTTGGAGTGGGTTAGTGGCATTGGGCCATGTTGTGTACATTGGGCACATCCAGTTGAAGTAGACATCGTTAAATTTAAGCAAGCAACTAATGAACAACTCAATCTTTTATTTATAAAACAAGAACTGAATCTAGGTGAGGGATAAGCAAAGAGATAGTTTATTTATCGAAAAGATTAGCATTTAGAAGATGCTGTACCAAGTGCAAACTAACTTAAGATGTAAAGATTGCACTGCATGGATGCAGCTTATCAAACTGTGATGTTTAACCATTAAGCGCCAAAGATACTACAAATATTACCAACAATCTCTGTTCGTGTGTGCCATGATATTACAGGTTGTCATCTCTTAATGTGTTAATAGCTTAGGGTTTTATTCGATATGTTGTTTTAAGATTTATTTTTTTGTTTGTTACAACATTCCGGTCGGCAATATGGAACGCATTCAATGTAAAAACGTACATATTCAATCATTGTCCTGTGCGGTCTAATCACAAAAAAAAATCAGATGTTTCATGATTGTGATGATGGATTTAATTTGTTTGTTGCCAAAGCAGTTCCAGTAAATCGAAGAAAAAAAAAAAAAAAATTGTAAGAATATGACCCTCATATTTCCGGAGGAGCATTTTATACTTTGAGAGATACTAAATACCACTGCTACTAATTTTATATTTATTCTGACTTCTCAAACCACGTTTTCATACAAAACCTAATCATTTTTGTTGCATAGATTAAAAAAAAACGTAGAAATAAGCAAGCGCACTCGCTTGTAAACTAGATATATACCATTTATATATTTTTAATACAAATTTGTTATGAAATATACGCTCTGGAATTATTAAACTGATGCAAGTTTGTACTTTTTGACGGAAGTGCGCGTGAGCGCGTGGTGATGTTGATGATGTGTGTTGATGTGGTGTCGGTCAGGGCATTAGTTTCGCGAACAGGCGCACTGCGTCGTTGATCTCCTCCTGATTGTCCCTGAAGGCGTCCCGAAACATTTCAGCAAATTTCAGCTCAATGTCGGCACCAACGGCAAAGTTACAGTAAGTGTTAAACAGTTCATCGACGTCTGTAATTGGCATATCAATGTGACTTAAACATACGTTTTTCGCGTTCTCTTTGCGCACGAATTGCTTATTTTGTGCACATTCGTCCCGAAGCAGCGCGCGCACGTCGACGGCTTGCGAACACTGATCGCATTCGTCGGACGCGAAGCTGTACAGCGTGGTGATGCTCTCGGCGGCAAACTCATCCGATTGCGAAATGTCGCCGTCGTCCTCCAGCTGCAGTGGGGGCACGTATACGATGTTGGTCTTCGTTTCCGCCTCCGCGGCGTTCAAGCCCATCGCCAGCGAGGTGGCGCTGAAGAAGACATCAAACGAACTGTGCGACGCGTTCGAGTGAAGATCATCCTCGTTCTGCTGATCATCATCGTCATCATCGTACACATCATCATCCTGCTCCCATTGCTCATTGAGCTCCCTATCCAGGCTGGTGTTGGACTGGCCCCAGATCACCGCCGTATTCAGCTTGATGCGATTCTCATAATCTGTGGAGGCAAGAGGTGCAGGTGAGGATGAATTTAGCGCGCGCGCGGCCCTTACACTTTTGAATTTGTGCACTCGAGGCTAGAAATTTCTCCTTCGAGCAACAATCGGTACCTGGATTCGGCTTCGGCCGGTTCGCAGCGCAGTGGTTTTCAAATTTCTTTATCAACTCGGAGACGGTACGATTTTCCATTACACAAACGATTCGCTCAGTTAGATGACCACGCAGGAAATGAAATGGTCCAAGATTCCTATGTGGCACCCTCGGGAACGTAGTTGATGTGCTGTTGACACATTGGAGACATTTCGAGAACGCAACGTTGGCTATTGCTATGTTTTCGCAAATATACGCATACGGCAATCAGCCAAGTAGGCGTGCGTTAGAATGGCCCTTAGTGTGTCACCGTCAGTCATTTACATTTTTTTACAATTACAAGACGCGATGGTTCTTGGAGATTTCGGCTTTGTGACCATCGTCTTGGGGGCCACGACGGTCGGTTTGCTACTCGGCATCTTAATTAAAAAATTCAGTAATTTGCATGCGCTCGCAACGCAGATTACAATGTCCTAATGTATCGGTTTTCAGTTACTCGCGTATCGCGCGTGCAGAGCGGCGCTGTTTGTTTAAATAAAGATTGTGCCAATCACCGCCGCAAAACAAACATGGCTGGTGCTGACGGTGACCACGATACGCTCGAACTTGACCACATTGAGAGCACCAGCGATGAGCTGGAGTTGGAGGGTCTGCCCAATTTGAAGGCGTCCTTGGGCCTAACGGAATTTGCTGAGCTGTCCTCCGTAGAACCGTACTATCCCAAGGGGCGCGAGGAAATCTTTTCCAAACAGCGCAAGAAAGCGCTGGAAGAGTCCTGCATGAAATTTGAGAACACCATATATCTGCTGATTGCAATTATTCTCTTCTTTCACCTGATTGCCGAGAAGACGGAAGAGGAGCAGACGACCTGGCAGATATTCGTGGCAAGTCTCACCAATACGTGGTACTTGATTCTTGAATGTGGCCGCATTTGCATGCAGAAGTTAGCAAACTTAACGGACCTCGATGTTTATTAATTCTGCCCCAAAGAAGGCCCGAGTTATTTTTATTGTCTGTACCGAAAGAAAAAACCATTGAAAATTAAACGTTTGTTATTATGTTCAATTATCTAATCAGTATTGACTCAAGTCAGGTACGCTCAAACGGAATGTTATCACAAATCGCTTTTCAGCTTGTTATCGATGAGATCATTGTTTACGAAGCATTCGTGTATGTATTGTAAATGATATCCGCGCATATCAACGTTGCATTCAATAGTTATCTAGCTCCTCAGGTTGAGACATTAGTCAGTCACTAGTGCAAGCATCAACGTTGTGGTACCACAGGCAGTAACGATTGTGTTCTAATCGTGTGTGCACAGCAATTGTGTCCCGCTTGCCGCCATGCAACCGAAGGTGTTAAATCTAATACAGAAGTTCGAGAATCTGTCGAATGAGATTTCGAAGCCGCGGCGATTTCCGGTGACGAGACAGAAGTCGGTACCAGCACCGGTTACAGTGAAGCAGGAGGAACCACCGCGGCCACAAACACCGCAGCCAACGCCTATCCGCACCGCCGCCGCCGCCGGAGGATGGCAGAACAAGCCGATTGTTGATATTGAGGAAGGGCTGAAGGCATTCAAAAAGAAGATGGACTCATTGGATCCAACTGATGAGAAATCCGTACTCGCCATGTTTATGGACATCCTTGATTTGCTCATTAAACTGAGTAGCATTGACACTGATGGCTTAAAGGCGATGAAAGTGAAGAAGGAGAATTGCCTATTGGAATTGAAGAACATCAAAACGGAGTTGACTGACCTGGTACTTAATAATAAGCCCGTAGAGCATGAGAAACAACCAGAAGGTAATCAATCTTCAATGTCTTTGATTATTAATGTTTCAATCAATAATTAGTTATAGATGATTATATCGTTCAATCACCTGTTGTTATTAATACGACGGTGGAAGTCAAGCAAGAAGACAAGTTTGAAAAAGAAGAAGAGAAAAAAGAAGAACCTGATAAGTTTGACAAGTTTGATGAATTGGGAATGAAGCGCGGTTCGGTTCAGTCTATCACAAAGAGATTTGAAATGATCCGCTCTCAAACACCGGAAGCTATTCCTCAGAGCGCAACCAGAAACAGTAGCACAAACCTGTACCAGATGACTGATCATTCCGAAGAAGACTCGGGAACGGAGAGTGATAGCTCTCAACGAACGAGCGTTCCGAAAATGTCCTTGCCAGAACTGAACAGTGAGCTGGAGTACTTCCAAGAAATCGTACCGTCATTGGATGCGGACGACTTTGTAAAGCTGGAATCGGTTGAGGAACAATTGGAGATGCTGTTGGCTTCCGCGCGTGTGCACAACTGCGCAAAATCACAGACGGAGATTGTGGATCTTTTGAGCCACGTCAAGGCCCTGCAAAATGACGAAGTTCCGGAGGTAGCACGCAGCCAAATTGTTATTCCTGAGGTGACCATCACTGCCGAAGAGGAGGAGACCACGACAAGTGAGTCACTGATTGAGCAGCAAGCACTCTGCGCTGATTTCATTGAAGCTGAACGCAATAACGTGTTTATCAGATTTGAACACGCCCAGCAAATGTCGCCTAAACAGCACGTGAATAATCCAAATTACCCAACAGTTCAAGTGGTTGATATTAACATACCTGGCGATGATCACTTAACTGAGTCATACGTCATTCTAAATACTTACAATGATATACTCAAGGAATATTTGCAAGCGCCAAAGGAAAGGCTGATGAGCATGGAAGGAGCAATCCTGAAGAACTACAACATTCTCAATGCGTTCAAAGCCCATCCTGAGGTTGAATCCCAGTTTGAAGATCTTCGTGGGAGTTACAAGGTCATTCTTGATTTCATTACTGAGGAGAGCTTCTCGCAATTGTACGATGAAAATTCCGTTGAAGAGGTGGATGGAGAGCCCTATAATATTACCAATTTCCACAATCTTTGCGCAGAAATACCCAACTATTATCCGTTTATAGAGAAAATTAGTGTCGACGAAAAAATGCAAGTTCAGGTACTAAAAGAGAACTTGATGGACCTCGCAGCGGATATTCGTAAATTTGATGTCAGTTTCAATGAGGACTTGAAGATTAAACAAGCCGATGCCCTACAAGAACTTGATAAGTTACTTCAAAAAGTGGGTTCATAAATTGAAATGTATAAATACTGCAATTTTTAGTTGACAACATTTTATGTAGTTTATTTAACTTTATGTATTACCTACTATTTTCCTTTAATAAAACTTTAAATTATTCCTGATTATACCAACACTAGTTATTTGAATTGTAAAAAAAAAATGAATTTTAGGATGGGATAATGTATACCTCTAGATAACGAGTTTGTCTACAAAATGGAGTCCGCTGTTTGCTGCTGATGGATATGATCCACAGGTAGGGAAATCTTCCGGTACAGAAATATCGCTCTCTTTGCCAACCTTGAAAATTAATGCCATACCCATTTCTGTGTGATAATCAATATGACAGTGAAAAAACCAGTACCCTGTAAAAATAACGTCTGATACATATGAAACTAACCGTGGGCAGTTTATCATCACCTGGGTTATTAGCAATGAATCTGACAACTACATAGCCACCATCTGGTACAATAATTGTGTCCTTGATAGGAGGATAGTTGAAATTTCTCTTGATCAATCCTTTGGCATCCAAATCAATCACGGTGCGTTTAGTAGTCCAGCTTCCTAGTTTTCGCAGCGTTAAGACCCGGAAGGACATTCCGTGCAAGTGAAACGGATGTCCCGCATCTGTTGTCCATCCATTGTCGATCAAAACCAACTCAACGGTTTTGTTGAGATCAATCCGTATTAAATGCGTACAATGACAAAAATCAACTGTACAGTTTCGGCTCTGAGCAAATGACGCTTCATTACAGACGTCTTGAAACGGGTTTGTTATGAGCGGTGTTTCGGGAAATTCAAACGCGATGTTATTCATCTGCGGAGTTGTAGTGCGCATATTCTTGGTCACCTGCTGAAATCCATAGGAAGGGTCTACATTGTATGCAGGATTTGACACATTATTGAGGTCCATGTCTAGGTAGAACTTGTAGTCGGGTGTTCGAAGCAGTTCGGGCTCTATTGGTGTTAGCGAACGCATTTCGGAGGCAATAACGGGCCCTTGAGTCTCTTCTCCGATATTGAATGGATTAAGAACATGTTTCCCATTGATGGAGTTTTCATACGATGGCAGAATGCCTTCGGGGAGTTGGTCTAAAGGGCTGCCATGGTAGTGTAGGACGCCCAATTGGAACGCTTGATGGTGCGCACAGTTAATTAGACCGCGGAAACGCATCCAGTAGTTCTTTCGTTTTTTGTTTGTGGTTAAGATGAAATCGTATCGTTCTCCAGAGAATGTAGTTAGAGTATCAACTTAAAATAATGGCCTATACTAGATAATAGATAACTAATTGATTTTGAATAAATACCAAAAACTGGGAAAATTTCATGACCATCACTGCTAATCACTTCCAATTTGTGATTATCAACGCTGATCTCAACAGGGCAATCACGAAATGCGCTATTGATTACCCGAAAACGATACCTCCGATTCTACAAAAACTTGAAAAAATACAACGCAAAATATCCGAAAAATAGACTTACTTTGTAAACGTTGCATCTTGCTATTGTTGCTTCATTAGTGATATTTGTAAAATTATTGAAACCAATTCCATTTACAAGAATTAGTGACGGATAGTCATGAGCCCCAGCGTGTACATAGTGCAAGTACATATCTTCCTGAATATCATTGTACCAGTCTCTGATATTGAGAACGTGTGACGGTAGATCATGGGTGTAATTCCGTCTGTATGGATCTTCAGGGTCCCTGACTATGAGGGATCCAAAGAGACCATTACCTCTTTGTATACCTGCAAACAAAAGTTTTGCACGCTGCTCCATCAGTACGGTACGGTAATACCTGTGTGTGAGTGATAAAAAAATGTCCCCGCCGTCGCCGCTGTAAAATTATACAAAAAACTTGTACCACTATGAATGGGACATTGCGTTACAAAGGGTACCCCGTCCATATAAGGAGTCCCAAATTGAGGTATCCCATGCCAGTGGATTGAGGTTGTTTCCCCGAGCATTTTATTGCGAACTGTAATCATTAGTTGATCACCAACACACACCTACAAGAGTAGAAATTAACTGGGAGCAATTGCAAGCTGGTGATGTTACATCAATTAAGGGACCAGGTATAGTACGGTTAACGGTGACGATGGGCCTGCCCACGCCCGTTCCAATGACGCAATCTGCTCGGTAGCAATCTTCTCTATTGCGGGGACAATCGAAACATGCCTTGCTCATTGTGTAGTACCATTCGACAATGAAGAGATATTCGCAGGTCATTGGTGCAGAATTTTGGCACGGTCTTTGACAAGGATGATTGTATTCATTTTCATCGCTAGGTCTATCGTAGATGTTTCTTTCTTGGTTCCATTGTTTTGCGAAAGAAAGTGTCGCCACAGCAAAGAACAAAATACGATGTAAAGGCATCTTCAATATGTTGAAGTGTACTACTTAAGAGTGCATTATTAACTAAGGTTCCAAATATAAAGGCATGTTATAAATATATGCGTAAAAATTAATATAGGTTTAAGAAATAGGTATAACATGCTTTCTATTTAAGTGCAGATTTATAGATTTTTTATGGTTATCTATTTATTTAATGTGCATATAAATGTTAAGTGCATTTGTTGGCTCGACCTGCTCGTTGATCTAATTGCAATTACATAACTGCATTATCATGTACTAGTTTACCAACACATATTAAGTAGGACTTGGGTGTGGTTGTTATGTATATTTATGAAGTTGCTACTCGAAAATTGTAATACAATTACTCTGCTATGAATAATTACACAAATGTTATATTTTTTAGGATTTGCATATATATTTGTATCATGTATACTCATAATACTCATAAACTGTGTTGCTATCATCAGTCTTCGTTTTTTCTTCAATTCATGCCAATTTTGTAATTGCTAAATCAAACACACGCCATAATGGTTTACGTAAATTTGGAAAATAAATACCGCGCAAATGAATGTGTGGCAATTACGCAGCAACTGCGTCCGAGACGTTTGTGATGGTCTTAACCGTCTCCTCGTAGGGCCGTAATCCCATCATTGCCTGCGGATGCTTGAGTATACGATAAGTGACCGCCCATGATAACTTTGACGGTACCAGACTGAAAGAGAAACGCCTCATTTGTAAGTACCGATATGCTGCAGCAGGATACTACGTACTTTTTCATTGGTAGCACATAACGCGCCCAGCCCGGCATCGTAACGAACACTTCCTCCCTGCGCACGGCTGTAATCAATCGTTTGGCAACATCCTTGGGCTCGAGCATCGGGAACATGCGCGGCTTGCAGCCGCTAAACATGCCCGTGTTGATAAAGTAAGGGCACACCAAAGTCATGTTGATCTTGTGATGGCCGTGTGTCTAATTGTGAGTGCAACAAACAACTTCATTTAGCAAATACAAACGCGAAACTCTACATTGGGTACCTTCAATTCCGTAAGTAGACTCTCATGGAAGCCCAGCGTGGCAAACTTGGAAGCACTATAGTCAGTGCACTTGTACGTTCCGAGCATACCTGTAAGAGAGCTCATGGTAACGATGTGTCCCTTTCCACGCTTGAGCATATCAGGAAGGAATGCCTTTGTAGTCTGAAACAACAAACATAACTTAAACCGAACACTACCCAAAGGCATCACGTACCCAGTAATGTGCGAGAATGTTCACTTGGAATGTCTTCTCAATCATGTGATCGGGACAATCAAGGAACGTATTGCCTGTAACGATACCCGCATTGTTGATGAGTACATCCACCGGGCCTATCTCGTTCTTGACCAGATCTGCGTTTTTGTAAACGTTGCGACGATCAGAGATGTCCACTGCATAGGTGTAGATCTTATATCCGTCCTCTTCACACCGTTCCTTGAGTTTCTCGAGAGCTTGATACAAATTTCAGAAATTTCAGTTTAGATTGTAAACGCACGGCAATTGTCTGTACCTGCTTCGTTGACATCCCAGGCCACAACTTTTGCTTTGATCCTAGCCAAGCGCAGTGTCAGTTCCTGTCCCACGCCACCAGCGGCTCCTGTCACGACCACAACACGTTCCCTCAGACTCTTCTGTGCGCGCAAGACATTGGGAGTGAAGAACTTGACCACCGACTCGAGTGTGTAATAGAACGTCAACCAGGCGACGATGATTAACTCCCAGATCCAGGCAACGATGTTGTAGAACGTGCGCTTCACATACTTTAAGACCCCCATGTTGTTAATTCGGTAGGCTGTAATTGATTAAGCTTCAAAATTCCTGAACACGACTGTATTCAATCATTCTTAATAGCACAATAAAATAAAGCGTTTTCAACGAAGTAATAAACGTTCATAAAGATTAACTTAACAAATAGAGTACCAAAATTCTTGTTCAATACTTGACTTTATTGTTGTGCGCATACAATGGAAACGTTTTGCAAATATTTTATCATGCATTAATAATAATTACGATGCGTATTGTTATTTAGGAACTACTTACGAAATTCGATGCAGCGATCAATAAATCCCAAATTGGTTTTCGCCAAGTTCAGTTCGCTGAAACCCCGTGGGAGTTGGAAGAAATACATGTACCACAAGAGTTTGCGGATGCACAACCGGTAAATTCAACTAGCGCAAAACTATTCGCCGTTGCAGCGCGCTGCGTGACTTTCCTATCGAGCGGTAGCAGCGAAGTGCGCAAAATTGAGCGATCGCCTACTATTAAAGCCCCCCGTACGCAACGCACTTGTGGCTGTATGTCGTGTCGGGCGGAATGCCTTTCGGGGGGAAATGCATCAGAGAAGAGCAACCAAGCGCCAAACATCTTGCTGCACACGAGTGCATTCTAGTTCGTGCACACGAATCTGAAAAACCACCGTAGAAAAAGAAAAACAGCGAAATCCCGTTATGCGTTACACGGTGACATTGTACGTGTCTCCCTATTAAAACAACACATGTATAGAAAATATTAAATATTGTATGTCGGTAAAGTGTGATTATTTTTTATTACTAACTGCTGAGGCAAACTTTGCACCACCACAAAATTAACATTAAAAACAATTTATGCAAACGATGTTAATTATTAATATTTTTCAATTTTTTAACAAAATTTAAAACTGTTTATATATATTTTATTTCAATTTACATACAAATTTGTTTTCATAATTGCATAATTGCAAATTGTTTGAGTGGAAAATAAGGTTTCATCAGACTTAATAAATACAATAAAAAACTGATAGATACATGATTAAACATTGCAAATATACGAGGAAGAGGTAAAAGTAGAAATTGTCAGTTATCAAGTGCCGTTTTCTAAACGTATTTTTCATAAACCAGCAACGCAAGCGCCGTTTTCCTTTTGCTTGGCATAATTAAGTTTTCTCTCTGCTTGTGCGACTACAAAACCCGAGAGCAGCGGAGAAATGCTGGTTTTTGCTGATAATTTTGTTGGTTTGCGCGTAGAGACGTAGAAATTATCAATTACTTCGTACGAGTTGCACTGTTACACTGTATCCATGTTCCATGTTCCGAATGTGGCGAACACAAAAGAACAAAAATTGCGGGAGAAAAAAGCGCGCGTGAAATGGATGGAAGTCGTTGGCCTGCGGATCGCACGAGAGCAGCGAGAAATGGCGGCTTCGCTAAAGTGCGCTGCTTTCACTTTTCATCCATCACTTTTCAAAAAAGTTCCTTCAAATAATCATATACACAATCATAGAAATGTCCTCACAAGTGTGTGGGTAATGCCAATTATTTCTTCGTGTTTTAAAAGTACTTAACTGTATTCGTCTCAATATACCCAGAGAGTTGTTATTTCTCTGTATCACTAACGCTGATGACACCAACGGGTTCAACGTACTCGGCACCCAAGAGGAAGCTGTGACAGTTTTTCAATTTAACGTTTTCGTACTAATAAAAACAAACAATGGAAAAAAAAATCTATGGAACAAGCATGTGTTAATTGAAAGTCTTCGCCCATGTGCCCAAGTTGTTAAGCGTTTCGTAGCCAACGAAAATTTCCTACTATCGCACAAGTGTAGTTTGTGCGCTCAAAACCCTGAAATACAGTCCGGCAATAAAATTGCACGATAATTCCACGCGGCGCCATCTTAACCCATGTGTACCCATGAAACGACTTGGCGTTTACTGCACAATTTCTCTTTTCTAGTTTTCAATTGCTTTCGAGCGCAATATATGCACCTGCAGTTGAACAAACTGCATATTATTAATTTCCATAGTTAATTTCTTTTATAATTATCTTAGAAGAAAGACTCATTAATTATCGATAAATGTCGATTACTAAAATAGTGAGAAAAATTATTCTTGTATTAGAAAATGAGTATTTTTAACAGAAAATACAACAGCTTCAATCTTTAGACTTTAATTGTACTGACGTTGTACTGACCTTTAGCATTCATTGACATTGACTAAAAATAAGTACAAAACATCACACATGTGTTTACGTGCTGTTGGAAGCACTATCAACTAGTCATCTTTTTGTGTGCGGTTGGAAGAAAGCAGAAAGCAATGACTTGTGCTCGGTGAAAGATTTTTAAACATAAAACAAGTCAAAGGAACTTTTCTCCTTTGCGCTGAGTCAGCCTATTCATGACTTCAATTATTGCATTTACAATTTTTTTTTTCAATACTACAACGCGTAAAAAAATACGAAAAATATATTTTAAAGGGCATCACATTTTGAGAGTCAGCAAATCTATATATATAAATGAATTGCTGTTCTTGGCGACGCTAAAACTAAAAAACGGCTGAACCGATTTGATTCATTCTTTTTTGTTATGTCAGATTTACCTAACCTAATGAAATAAAAAGTAAGAAAAACTTCATAGTTTAGATAAAAATAATTAATTAAAAATAGGTAATTTTGTATAAAAAAAGCTTATTTATTAGAATGCATCAATTGTTTCTACAGCCAACTATATATGTATCTAAATACATAAATGAATTGCTGAGTATTCTCGCGATAAAAATTAAAAACGGCTGCACCGACACCTAACAGGTGGTTAATA